>JANVCL010386191.1:0-14639 GCA_026546855.1 Erythroxylum incrassatum
CTCTTCTTTCTCTCTTTCATTCTTTTTCATGTTTCTCTCACTTATCTCTTTTCTCATCCACACATTTTGCTTCTCTAGAATCTTCTCATTCACGTTTTCTCATTTATTTATAAGCAAGACAACACTTCTTCTTCCAATTATGCCCTTAATGAGTGAGAATTGTCTCATTTGCCCTTTTATTTATGCCTTATGTCTTTTATACTTAAGTGTCTTGCCAACAGTACCCTTAAACCTTCTAACATAATACTTTCTTCTGGAAAATATCCCCCATTGTCTTAAGTTTACAATGCCTCCAAAATCATTCAATTTGGTTTAGTGATTCAAAAGATATACTTCAAACATTTTTGGACTGTTCTTGTCCATAACAATATACTATGCACAACTTCCATATGAAATTTAGGCATCTTAGAGACTGAATTAGATTCCAATTAGCTCCATGTCTCTAGTTTACCCCAAATCAGAAATTATTTCATTTGGATCAGCAGAGCTTCCGAAATCATCAAAATACTGAAGTATGTTCAGTGGGATAACACCAATTCCTATTATTTAAGAACACACTCATTGTACCCATCCCACTCTCTTCACTTAATATTTCTTCATTCATTTAGGATTGCTATAATTCTTGGTGAAGAAGTAGAGCAAGGTCTTACGAATCCAATGGTTTAAGAATCAAGTCATTTGGAGGTATAGAGAAGAAGTTATGGTCAAAAGAAGCAACCATGTTTATGGCCTCAATCAAATTGAACCTATTTTGGTGCGATTTCCATAACTTTCACAGACAATGTCAGATTGATCTCATTTTTAGACTATTGGTAATAGGACTTTGATATCTACAACTTTTATGAAGACCTAAAAGACAAATTCTATCATCTGAAGGGTGAAAAATGGAACAGACAATATGACATCAATTTGAGACGAAGTGATGTCATCAGATGATACAAGGTTGGGAAAATTGCCATAACTTTCCCTACAGATATCGGATTAAAGTGTTCTTTGGATGGTTCAAAAGAAGACTTCAACGTCTACAATTTCCTGAAGACCTAAAAGACTAATTCCATCGTTTGAAGGGTAGAAAATGGGACAAAATATATGACGTCATTTTGAGACAAAGTGACATCATCAAATGATATAAAGTTGGGAAAATTGCCATAACTTTCCCTAAAAATATCGGATTAAGGTGTTCTTCAGATGGATGGAAAGAGGACTTTAAGATCTACAACTTTCATGAATACCTCAATGAAAAATTCTATCTTTTGAAGGGTAGAAAATGGGACAGACGATATGACGTCATTTTGAGAGGAAGTGACGTCATCAAATGATACAAGGTTGGGAAAATTGTGATAACTTTCCCTACAAATATTAGATTAAGGTGTTCTTTAGATGGTTGGAAAGAGGACTTCAATCATGAAGACCTCAAAGAAAAATTCTATCATCAGAAGGGTAGAAAATGGGACAGATATTATGATGTCATTTTGAGATGATAGGTATGAACAGTAACTGAGACGATAGGATGTACAGTAACTGAGACGATGAATAGTAACTGAGACGATGAACAATAACTGAGATGATAATTATGAACAATAACTGAGACAACGAACAGTAATTGAGATGATAGTTATGAACAGTAACTGAGACGATAGTTATGAACAGTAATTGAGACAATAGTTATGAATAGTAACTGAGGCGATGAACAGCGACAGAGACGATAGTTATGAATAGTAACTGAAACGATAAATAGTAACTAAGATGATAGTTATGAACAGTAACTGAGATGATGAACAGTAACTAAGACGATGTTTTCTTACTTCTTTCATTTACATCGTCTTACTTCTATCGTCTCACTTTTGCATCGTCTTACTTTTGTCTCCAAAATGTCTCCACTTATACAGATCATAACTTTCAAATCTGATGTCCAAAATTTTCATACTATATACTGTTAGAAAGATAAAAGAAAGATCTAAAACTTTCCAGAAGGCAACGTTGCTAAAATCTATTTATATAAATCCCAAAGTTGCCCCTAAAGTTCAAAGATGAATTTTCTATTCATACACCAACGTACTGCATCCAATTATTAACTTCATGAAGTTTTGAGTCTCTTAGAAACAAAATTGAAATCCGATGTCTTTATAAGAAATTTAGCCATATATTTCTAGTTTAATACAAATCAAGAATCATCTCGTTTGGACAACTAGAGAAAACGTTATGGCTAACAAACCAAAGCACACTTAGTGAACATTTTCCAGATCACTACCAACTTGGTTTCTAAATCATTCCTTATCACAACTCATACCAAGATCACTCTTTTTACTCCCTTTACTTCTTATTTTCAATAGAATCACATTTCAAAACAAACATACCCGGAAGTTGTCAATGAATGTATGTACCACTTTTTATGTGCATATATGCTAACATGACGCATGAGCAAGAAAATGCATTTTCTTAATCCCTCTTTGACATCCCATGTATTGAAATTTCAGATCTTAACCCTTAATATGAGAACAAGATATTACAGAAAAGACTGGAGTGAAAGGCTTAAGGAAGCACTGTGGGCTTACAGGACTGCCTACAAGAACCCTATAGGCATGTCCCCTTTTTGGTTGCTATATGGAAAGTCTTGCCATTTACCTATGGAGATCGAGCACAAATCTTATTGGGCAATCAAGACATGTAATGCAGACCTTGAATCTTCACTTGAAAATCGAACAATGTCACTCCAAGAGCTTGAAAAGATGAGACTTGAGTCTTATGATAATGCAAGAATCTACGAGGATAAGCTGAAAATGGATCATGACAAATAGATTTTGAGGAAAGAATTCCATGAAGGTGACAGGGTTCTAAAGTTCAAGGCTCAGCTAAATTTGATGCCCGGAAAGTTCGTCACCAAGTGGGAGGCCCTTTCAAAGTTACCAAAGTGAATTCATTTGGTATGGTAGAACTAGTGGATGAAGCAACTGGTCATGTGTCACAAGTCAATGGTCATTTGCTTAAGCACTACCATGAGGATCAAAGACCCCCTTAATCCCACGGTTGTTCCCTTCCACCCTTCTCCTTTATTCTCTATTATATTAATGGTGATATCTATCTGCTGAGATAGTTCGAACTAAGTATGGGGAAGGGAACCTTTCCAGTAGGAAGTAGTAGTTGTTTATTTTGTGTTGTTATTCTTAGTTAGTTTCCTCTTGCTTTTGCCATTTTGCCTATAATTGTTTTTCTTACATTAAGGCCAATGTATTGATTAAGTGTGGGGGAGGGATTGCTTTTGTTGAATTGTTTGCCACTACTTAAATTGCCATTTTTTTGACTTGTCATTAGACAATATTTGTTTGATTAAGCCAAATTGACACCTTCTCATTTGACTTCTGCAATCCTTGGGTTTTGTTTTCAAATCCTTGTTGCTTATGCATGTGAACGTTGACATGTAAAGGTTTGAATGCGTTTTTGATTTGAGTAATTTTTATTCTTAGTTGATTAGCATAGTGGAGTGCTTTTGGTGCAGTGTTACTAACCTTGTTGTATAGCTTGATTTTAGGAAGGAAATATCTTAGATAAAGCCTAGCCTTGTTGGAAGGAATTTTGAGCCTTATTTTTCTTTCTCATATTGTGTAATTTCTACCTGGTTTGGTTAGCCTCTAGAACTTGTATAGATTCTTTTTTAAAGCTACGTTAATACTTAGATTTGTGAGCATGATAGGGGCATTCATTGCTAAACCCTTTTACCCAAACACAAGCCATTTCAATTGACCTTTGCTTAACCCCTTGAGCCCTTCACTTTCATTCATTTCATTATTTTTTTGAACAAGTGTTTTGCATGAGTTACATTATGTTCTTCATGATTAAATGTGCATAATTGATGTTGTTATTTTTATCTTCTTGGGTTAGGGTATGCCAAATTTGCAAAAAAAACAAGAAAAAGAAAAAAAAGAAAATCATTTGGACAAAAAGAATAAAGTTTGAATTCAGGCATCCTTTGGTGGATTGAAGATTAAAGATTGGGTCTTGAAAGATGATAATTGCACATTGGCCTTCAATTGATGGTTGCACTTTAACTCATTTTGAGTTATTCTTAATACTCATGCAATACATTTGTCATTTTTTTCCTTCTCTTTTCCATTGCATCCATTCATTAGCCTTTCATTAACATTACAACCCCAACAAGTCCCCTTGATCATGAATCTATGGTATGTTAGTGGTGGAGATAGTAGAATCTTTACAAGCTTATGGTAGGAGCTAATCTAGGTAGATTGAGATAAATTTGTCTATTTGAGAGATGAGCGAAACACTTATACCTTATGAGAGCTCTACTATGTTTCTTTTTCTTCTATCTTGTTGTGTCTCTTGTGTTAGTTTCTTTGCACCGAAGCATTCCATGACTGTGGGTTGATTAAGGATAGAGGTTGTTTGAGTTGATTGCATATTTTTGCCTTGTCGGTTTTATGTTTGCCTGTATTGAGTTTAACTATTGGATTTCTTTACAGATAATTTTCCCTGGAGTGCAAAAGGCTAAGTGTGAGGGAGTTGACAAAATCACTTATTCATATATATTTTCATATCAAGTGGATGAGTTTTTGTCACTAAATTGGTCTTTATGGCTTTATTTGATTATTATTTGAATTATTGTGCCTTACATTTAATATGTATTTATATAGGCAAAAATTGTCATATTTATAATTAGTTTAAATATATTTATTAAGTAGATTATTTGGGACTTATTATCTAAATGATCAACCATTTTAAATATATTTCCATTTGTTAAGATTCCTTTACCTCATGTAAAAATACAAAAGTTTTATTATGATTAATTAGTTTGAAGAATTCTAATGATGGATTCGTTCTCCTTTGATTATCATCTCATTTTCAAAGGAAAATTAGGTTTTTGTGACCATAAAAAAAGAGATTGAAATTGGGGCAACAGGCTTTGTCGGAGGGAAGTATGTAGTAGCCTGGTTTAGGGCACCCATTTATTTCTTCAAAAGCCCTAATAGATTGAGCGTAAATAGTTAAACTAGACAAGCCCAAATTCTCTTCTTCTTCTTCAGTCACAGTCCTGTCCTATTCACATCACCATTTTTTTTATACTTGTTTCCCGTAAACCAAAGATGCATTCTTCTTGGAGCAGCAGTGAGCAATGAGTTTCTTGAAAGATCTACTGGGCTCAATCGGCTCTGTGTTCACGTCTTCCCTAGACCCTAAACCTGACTCTGACCCTAACCCGAACCCCGATTGGCCCGATTCTTCTACGATGGCATCCAGTGCCATCCCCTCTGGAATCTCCAATGAACGCACGGCATACAAGCTCAAAGGCTACTTCGATTTAGCCAAGGAAGAGATCGCCAAGGCAGTCAGAGCTGAAGAATGGGGTTTGCTTGAGGACGCCGTTTCGCACTACAACAACGCCCATCGGATTCTTCTCGAGGCCAGCTCCACTCCTTCTCCTTCCTATATTACCTCAAGGTTGCTACTTAATCAGTTTGCTTCCCATACTTGGCTTCTTTTTATCAGTGGGCTTTGTGTTTGGGTTTTTGATTGGAGAATTTGGTTGTTTTAGTGAACAAGAGAAAGTCAAGTCTTACCGACAGAAGATTTCGAAATGGCAGGCTCAAGTTTCGGAGAGGCTGCAAGTTTTGAATCGACGAGCAGGTTACAATTTTCACATTGATTTTATTGGTCTCCTTTTTTTTAATGTTGATTTTTTGCTCTATTTCCTTGTATTCTTCAGCTGGCACGTCGTCCTCCAACAAGGTATCCTTTCATTTTGTGTTAAACTCTATATAAATACTCCAAATTCTCTAAGAATTTCTTGTGCTTATGTCAGTGGTTAACTGGATCGATGCTTGTTTGTTATTCTACCATCTTTATTCTTCATTGTGAAGGGTTCCTACTTCCTACAATTATGAGCTTTTGGATAATTCACTGACTATGATCATGGAATTATCCATATGAAAATTACTAAAATGTTTGCAGAACACCTTAACTCATGCACATACTGCTGCAGTTTCATCACCAACATCGAATTATAAACGCAATGTGTTACAGAAGGCTTCTTCAATGGGAAACCATCCCCGCGTACAGATTCAGACCAATAAAGTTATAAGCTCTAAACCTGCACGAGAGACTGGCAATGATTATGAATCAAAATTAATAGAAATGATTAATACAGCAATAGTGGATAGAAGTCCATCTGTTAAATGGGAAGATGTCGGTGAGTCATTATATTTTATCTCTAGATTTCATGCTATTGAAAAAGAAAAAAAGTTTGATGCGTTAAACTTTTGCCTTTTGAAATTGTTGCAGCTGGCCTAGAGAAGGCAAAACAAAGTTTGATGGAAATGGTTATTTTGCCAACTAAAAGAAAAGACTTATTTACAGGACTTCGGAGACCAGCTAGAGGTATCCTTCTGGACTCTCAACTTCATTAGAGATTATAGTGTGGTGCTTAGAAGACTTGTCTCGTGATTGAAGAACTTTTGTTAACCTTTCTCACCAGGTTTGCTTCTCTTTGGTCCACCTGGTAATGGGAAGACCATGCTTGCCAAGGCTGTTGCCTCTGAATCAGAGGCAACCTTCTTCAATGTCTCAGCATCTTCACTAACATCAAAATGGGTATGTCTGTACTTATTACAGTTTCCTCAAAACGCTCAAAATTTTGTTTCCTAGCTTTGTTTTTCTGTTTGATATTGAAGAATATCTGATTTACTTCCACTTGACTAGGTTGGGGAGGCAGAAAAGCTTGTTCGTTCTCTATTTATGGTTGCTGTACAAAGACAACCATCTGTCATTTTCATGGATGAAGTATGCATATCTTCTCCATGATTTTTCTTTTATTGTGCCATTCTATTGCATGCTTGTGTATGCATATTCCCGAATGGATTCTTAACTCGATAGTCTCTGTTGACTTGAATAGTTGGTTAGTTCTTGAACAGTTCCTGTTCAACCATCAATTTTTAACTTTTGTTTGCTAATGATAACTTGGCTTGGTTGAATAGAAAAGGTGTTGGTTTTGGCTTCTTTTGGGCATTAAATTGGTCTTCTAACTTCTTGTGCTTATTGGTATTTCTTGCACATATTTGATCTATTTTCTTTCAAAGTTTCAAGAAATTTTGTAATTGAATTCCACTATGAATTGTTATTAAGTGATGACAAGCATTCCTGTCAACCATCAATTTTTAACTTGTGTCTGCTAATGATAACTTGGCTTGGTTGAATAGAAAAGGTGTTGGTTTTGGCTTCTCTTGGGCATTAAATTGGTCTTCTAACTTCTTGTGCTTATTGGTATTTCTTGCACATATTTATTCTATTTTCTTTCAAATTTTCAAGAAATATTGTAATTGAATTCCACTATGAATTGTTATTAAGTGATGACATGCATTGCCATGAGCACGATTTTTATGCTACCATCATTGCCAACCTTGTACTTGTTTCATTTATCATAAGTGTTGTTGAGTTTTTTCTTTCCTTTCTTTGGTGTCTATTACTTTACTCATTCAAGTAAATTTACTCATAATTCATCTTCCTCCTTTCTATTTAATTTCAAGATGATTAGTGGTGTTGAGAATGAAATAGTTCTTTAGGCTGACTTCCTTATTTCCCCTTATGGAAAGCTTGTCTTCTTGATTATGAACAGATTGATAGCATTATGTCAACTAGGTTGGCCAATGAAAATGATGCAAGCAGAAGGTTAAAGTCTGAGTTTCTGATACAGTTTGATGGTGTTACCTCTAATCCTAATGATCTTGTAATTGTTATTGGTAAGCTATAAAAATACTCATGATGCTTGATTCTACTATTTTTTCCCGTCACATGAAGCTTGTTTCTACTATTTTTGCCGTCACATGAAGTTTATTTCTACTATTTTTTCCGTCACTTGGAGCTTGTTTCTACTATTTTACTGTTGAAATTATTATCTTTGACAATGCTTTTCATGATTAAGCAATGCTAATGATGCAAAAGATCTTAGAGTTTATAAAATAAACAAAAGAGGGTAAATTAGTCAGCCAAAAGCTTTAATTTGGGGTGATGAAGAGTGGAAATTAAGATGATAGCTAAAACAAGGATTGAAATTTAGTTTATGTTATTCTTTATTAGATAGGAATAGTAGTAAGTTATTATAGTTGTAATTAAGTTATTCTGGTTGTTTAGGGCTTAAACTTATGTAAAATATATAATTCTTATTAGGATATGATTTAATTTTGTTTTGGATAATTTATTTAGGAACCCCTTTTCTACTAGAATAAGGGTTCTAAGAATTGTTTTTATATATATGTGTGCTTGGCCTTTAATAATAAGATTTTGAAATTTTTATTTGTAAACTTGAATTTTCAATTGGAAAGTGTGATATTTTCTTCTAAGAGGGATGTTTTATTCTTTATCATTATTATTATTCCAAACTATGCCCATGAAGTGAATTTATGAATAGTTAGTTATAGAACATGAGGATATGTTGTTTGTAGCTAGTGGAACTATTTTTGGACTCAGGTGATCAGAAACATAAGCCTAAGAACTTATGCATTGTTGATTGTGGAACCATATACTGTTGTATATTGTTTAATATATCTTCACTCCCGTTTGTTATCTTCTCTTTTATGTTCAATGTTCAAGTTGACCGAAACTTTGCGATGTGGAAGATCCATTTATCGGGGAAAATATGCTAGAAGATCAATTGAAAGGAAGGGAGTGGTTGAAGGTTAACAAATTGGGAGATTTTTTGTAGTATTTTTTGGTTCTTACACTACTATTTGGGAAAAGTTTATAATTTCAGAAGTTTTTTTTAATAGGAGACTATATTAGTGGGATCCTTTTCTAGTTAGGATAATTCCTAAATTAGAGGGATTCGAAAATTTTAATAGGAGAATATATTAGTGGGATCCTTTTCTAGTTAGGATAATTCCTAAATTAGATGGATTCTAAATTTGTATAAGAATTCCTAACAACTCAATTGTTGTAATGCCTATTTAAAGGGATATTTCTATTGAATAAGATAGTCAAAAACTTTAGAAGAAACTCACTAGAGAGTTTTTCAAGGGCAACTCTCTTTCTTTTCATTTAGCATAGACAAGTGAAGGGAACATACATGAATAAAGGGAGGACTTCCTTGTGAATTGGCCCATGACTAGATCCTAGGACTTGCACATCAATTTGGTATCAAAGCCATAGATCATGGCCAATTGTGTGATTTGTCAACTAAAGTAGATGTGTTTTTGAAACAAGTGGGGCAATGACTGGGAAAGGTAGAAGAAAGGCAAAATGCTGAGTTTGAGGAGCTTTTGCAGGCTATTTGGGGATGAGACCAGCAGGAGGCATGTAGCAATAGCAACCTCACTTACATAGAGAGGAGGGCAAATAAGCGTGGAGCTAGCTGGTTTATGGAATGATGGTTTTGATCAATGATTAAAAAAATTTAAGCAGTTCGGTTGATTTAACCGTAAAAGTCTTGAACCAATTATCATTCTAGTTTAGTTTTAAATTTTTCAGTTTAATTTACTTTAACAGGCCCTGTTATTAAAAACGATATGTTTATTAATTAATCAATCGGTTTTATAAATTAATCAATTTTTATAAGTAAAAATAAATAAATACATTTTTATGTAACGATCTTTTTTTTAATTAAACTTCAATTTTTTGATGGATAAAGACATTTTTTTAATCATATTTATTTAATCTTTAACAGAATTTTTAAACCGTTAAAAGATATTTTTATCCTGTTTTTGAGGACAAGCTCTTTGTCGAGGAGGGTAGAAATGATGTGGAAGATGTATTCCTGGGGAAATAATATGCAAGATGGCTGAAGAGAAGAGAGTGATCAAAGGTCAATTGATTGGAGTTTTTCTTGCAGTATTTTTCGTTCTAGTGCTACTATTTAGGAAAAGTTTATTATTTCAGAAGTTTTGTTTTAATAGGAGACTAGATTATCTTTTTCCTGTTAGGATAATTCTTAAATTAGAGGGATACTAAATCACTAGAATAATTCCTAATAACTCTATTGCTGTAACGCCTGTTTAAAGGGCATATTTCAATTGAATAAGGCAGTCAAAACCTTTAGCAGAAAATCAATAGAGGGTCTGTCAAGGACAGCTCTGTTTCTTTTCATTCAGCATAGTCATGTCTAGGAAGGGAGCAGACATCAATTAAGGGGGAGTAGAGGTCTTCCCTGTGAGTCGGCCCTTGGCTAGGTCCTAAGCTAAGTCCCACATCACTTGCTAGTCTTAGACACATGCTGAATCTACTTTGAGGATGTTAACAAGAAAACTGATACATCAGAAGTCTCCTAATTTGTGGAATTTATACAAAGATTTGAGTTCAGCTTCCCTAACAATATCTCTACCCATGTCGGCTTGTAAACATGGCTCCAAATTTCGAGGCTGCATGCTTGTCCTATTTTTTCATTTTAATATTCTTGAAATGTATATATTTTTTTTAATGATGCAGGTGCAACCAATAAGCCCCAGGAATTGGATGATGCTGTACTTAGGAGATTGGTCAGTAAGTTTTTCCATGAATCAGCTAAAGCTTGAATTTGTAGGAATTGGCGAAGATTTGCTTCCAGGATACAGTGAAAGATTTCGCATTCTGATTTTACTTGTTTAACAAACATTTGATATTAATTCATCATCCAAATTTTAGGTTGGAGGAGAATGCATGGGTATTAAAGGGCTCATGCTTTCATACCTGATAGTAAGCATGACATGTATTAAATAATGATCTTAAATAATGATCTTGACTGAGAGTAACTGAGAGTAAGCATGACATGTATGTCATATATTCAGCCCTGTTTCTGGCCAATTTCTGACACTAAAACTAGTTAAAAACCAAAAACCCTTTCATCTTCTTCTATTGCAACTTTAAATCTTTTTCTATATAACTTTGTAATTGAAGATGTTATAAAATCTTGAATCAGGTGAAGAGAATATACATCCCTTTTCCAGATAAAGATGTCCGGACACTTCTTTTGAAACACAAACTCAAGGGCCAGGCTTTTTCCTTACCTAGTATGTTCGCTGTTTCCATTTTGTTACTTATGCTGTTTATGCCCCTTTATGTTTGAAAAGGTATAAGCTCAAGATGAGAATGGATTGCCTTCATATCATCCTTATTTTTTCTTTTGTATTCTAGTTTATAAGTGGGAAAAGTTAATATACTCGTAATAATAAACTGGGATAATGAATGTCAGAATGGCAGGTTCTTAGAATCTACCTTAGAATGTCTAGACCAGAGAAAAGATAACATATTGCAAGTTTATGATGAGTGAGTCAGATTAAGATGATCTTTATGTTTTGCTCAAGTGCAACCTTGGGCTTTTTCTATAGTGCCCAAATTGTTTATTCTATAATTTAGCATATGAATTAGTAGAGAGAATGTATGTGGAATGTACTTTTTTCAAGGGTTTGTCCCCCATAAACATCAATGTGCTAATTTCAATCTGAATGTGTGCAACAGGGGGAGACCTTGAGAGACTTGTGAGAGAAACAGAAGGTAAGGCAGTTACGGCAAATACATGACAAAGTGATAAACTATGTGCTTTAAGTTTTAGTGGATTATCAAGAGAATCATATTTTTCTTGGATGACTCTTTTATTAAAATTTCCCAAGCCCTAGACATGGCTTGAGATACCCTACAACAGAACTCTATATGTGATACTCTTCTCTAGTCCCTTGAAACTCCTGCTCTCTTTTTCTGTTTTCTACTCAATATTTTTTGTCTGCTTCCCAATTTGGTAATGAAAGGTTGACGAATGGCTAAAACAGAAAAAGCAAAATCTATTGTGAAAATAAAAGCTGATGAAACTTTTCCAACCATTTGATTAACAGGGTATTCTGGAAGCGATCTGCAAGCGCTGTGTGAAGAAGCTGCAATGATGCCAATTCGGGAGCTAGGTGCGAACATTCTTAATGTCAAAGCCAATCAGGTAACACTATACTGTCCTGAGGTACTTACGAAAATAACTATCATTTTCTGTTAATAATGAATGAATGCTCAAGAATGACCTTCTAGTGCATGTCTTTAGTTGACGTGGATTAGCTTAAATGTCTTTCAGTTGAATCGTTTAAAGTTTTGATTTAGGCACTTTTCATGCACATTGGCCTTCCATTTTGACAAGTAAATGAGTATCCATCAATTATCGCGCATCTGATCTGAATAGATGTTCCATAATTATAGGTAAGATCACTGAGGTATGAAGACTTTCAGAAGGCAATGGCTGTCATTAGACCCAGCTTAAGCAAAAGCAAGTGGCAAGAGCTTGAGCGTTGGAATGAGGAGTTTGGCGCTAATTGACAAAACTCATAACTATGTACAGCAATTTAGAATTGTTCTCGTTATTATTGATTTTTTTAGTAAGCAAAAATCTAACGTGCAGTATAATCCAATCGATCACAGATCCTGACCTTGCTGAATTGCGTAAATATCACTGTTGACAAAATCTTGAAAATTGATGTACATGGTGTACAAATGAAAATAAATTCTTTTCCTTAGCATATCATGGACCTCTATTTGTAATGATAATTGGAGTTTAAGCTTTCGTGATGCTGTATTTTCCCCATTTTTTTCATTGTGCATACAGTAAAAGGTATAATTTTTGTCAACTGTTCACTTCATTGACCTACTTCCAAGGCAATGTGCAGCAGAAACGCCAATTTACAAGAAAGAAAAACAGTACGGATTTGGTTGTGACAACGAGCGTGGGCACTATGGAGGAAATAAACCTTTACTGCTTTATTCTTGAAGGACAGAGAAAGAATTAGCAAAAACGGTTACACGGTTATAACTGAATTTAGAGGCAGGCTAGTTTTTATAGATAGTACAGTAGGGAATGAGAAGGATTATTATCTTTTTACACAATCATTGTTGCATTTAGCACTATCGGCATTTGCTGCGACAGAGCTTGAAAACTCTGTAATTTCTTACTTCAATATAACATTTTTATTCTTTTTACCCTTTTGGAGCTCCTAACTCATCAAATTGGTGCGGTGAGTGTGGATCAATTCGAAGAGAGAAGCGACCCCAATGATAAATACACGCATGAAAAGCAGGGCGGAAACGATGGAGAGGAGCCTTGGGGCCTTAGAACAGCGGGTCGGAGGATTGGGTTTAGAAATTGTTGGGAATTGTCACCAACTAGAAGAAACTCGCAAGTAGCTGGAGGAACTCAAAAATTTGTTGACTACAGTTCTTAAGGGTAAGGGGCCATGTGAGGAGGCAGAAAGCCCTTCTATTTCAATGGAGACAGTAACCCCAGGCCACACTGGTGCAGTTCCTTTTCTAACCACTGGAAGTGTGAAATCACAGAACCGCTTCATCAACTTGGAGGATGTCCAGATTTCGGCTAAGAAAGTGGAGCTTCCCAACTTTAATGGCAATGAGCCCTAGGCATGGGTTCGACGAGCGGAACAGTATTTTCAGATACAACAAATGCCGGACAATCTGAAGGTGTCCTTAGCTCTTGTTTGCATGAAGGGGTATGCCCTTCACTGGATGACGTGGTTACAAGATCGACGACCATTTTTATGCTGGGAGGATGTGAAGAAGGAGGCCTTGACTTGCTTCGGTGATGCTCTCGCTTCCAACCCATACAAAGCTATTGCGGCTGTCAAGCAAACAAGGACCGTGGAAGAGTATATCCGAGACTTTGTCTAAATCATCCCAAATCCCGACATGGCCGAAAGAGGCGTTCATCGGCCAGTTTCTGAATAGGTTGAAGGAAGAGATCAGAGTGCATATTCGTTCCCATGAGATTGTCAATCTATATCGCACCATGACGTTGGATAGAGAAATTGAATATGAAATTGTAAGTTTTGTCGAAGAGGAAGACACAGGCAACTGAAGGTTTTGGGCTAAGCTATCGGGCTGGACCAAGGGCAGCACCTAGGGATAGTGGACAAAGGCCCTCACACTTCATCACTAAAGGGAGGGTTAACCCACCCATCAATTATAAGGCTGTAGAAAATTCTAGCAGCATAGGTATAGATGGAAAATCGATTCTTCAGAGCTCAGGAGGAAATCGTGGGATGAGGCATTATACCCAGAAGGAGTTTCAAGATATACGAGCAAAGGGGTTGTGTTTTCGTTGCCGCCAACCTTATCATCCTTTATACCAGTGTAAGAATCAATCTCTCCGAAGTCTTATTTTGGGAGCTGACGAAGATGACGAGGATCATTTGGGTACGACCCAGCTGGAGGATGTTCAAGAACCACTAACAATCGACACGGTGATTGATGAGGGGCAATTTACCCGACTCGATTCTTCTAATTTCTTCATGGAGGAGCGAATTCGGGAAGGACAATGAAGCTGTGGGGAAGAGTTGGAGACGTAGCAATGGTAGTGACAGTGGACAGTGGAGCTAGTCACTGTTTCTTATTGAGAAGAATGGCTAAGCAACTGGGGTTAACGATTGAGCCCACTCGAAGAATTGGTGTGAAGCTGGGTGATGGGAATCGTAAGGAGACGGATGGGTTTTGTACTATGGTACCGCTAAAGCTCCCAGGCATTACGGTGTATGTGAATTGCTTCTTATTTCCTCTTGGGGTGTGAATTTAATATTGGGTGTAACGTGGTTACAGACCTTAGGTGATGTTAAAGTTAATTGGGGAAGAATGCGGATGGAATTTTTAGTAGAAGGAAGAAACATATGCATTGAGGGGGATCCGTC
>JANVCL010386256.1:0-14634 GCA_026546855.1 Erythroxylum incrassatum
CCAAAGACACAAGTATCAAACTCTTGCTCTAGCCGGGCTACTTCAACCTCTTCCTATTCCCAATTCAGTTTGGGAAGATATCTCGATGGATTTTATAACAGGATTGCCTAAAAGCCAAGGATTTGAGGTTATTATGGTACTTGTGGACAGATTATCGAAGTATGCCCACTTTATCCCTCTCAAACATCCTTTTACCGCCAAGGTTGTGGCTGATTGTTTTGTTAAGGAGGTGGTTAAACTCCATGGCATTCCAAAGTCCATTGTAAGTGATCGGGATCCAATTTTTGTTAGTAACTTTTGGAGGGAGATTTGAAGGATGCAAGGAACGGTTCTTCGCATGAGTACCTCTTATCACCCGGAAACGGATGGACAAACCGAGGTGGTCAATAGGTGTCTTGAAACCTATCTCCGATGCTTTGTATCCGAGCAACCTAAACAATCGCATAATTGGCTATCTTGGGCCGAATTTTGATATAACACCTCTTTTCACTCCACAAGTATGGTCGACCTCCGCCTAAGGTTCCTCACTTCCTCATTGGGGAGTCCCTCATTGATGTTGTAAACGGTGTATTGGTTGACAGGGATGAAGCTTTGAGACAACTCGAATTCCATCTTGTTCGAGCCCAACAAGTTATGAAATCTGCAGCTGATGGTAAACGAAGGGATGTTCAATTGGAGGTAGGGGATTGGGTCTATGTCAAGCTTAGACCCCCTAGACAGACATCCATGGCTAGGCGAATTTGTCCCAAACTTTCAGCTCGGTTTTATGGCCCTTTTCAAGTGCTAGCTAAGGTTGGAGCCGTGGCATACAAGCTGGCTCTTCTGGATACTTCAAGAATTCATCCGGTGTTCCACATTTCACAGCTTAAGAAGATGATTGGGAACCATGTGCCTGAGCTCACTCTTCCTTCAGGTTTAGAGGTTGACAGCACTGAACCTTTAGCACCTGAAGCCATCCTGGCGGAGCGAACTGTTCAGAAAATCAGGAGCAAATCCAAATCCAGCAGCAGTTCCCTTCCTTCTGCCTTGAGGACAAGGCAGTTTCTGTAGGGGGTGGAATTGATAGCAATATGGATCCTAAACCCATATTGACATACTTTAGGAGAAAGAGGGAGAAGGGACCGAACATGGGCCACAAACTCATGTTGAAATACTCTAGGAAATTCACTAAGGCAGGGAAGGGTGAGTCAGCAAACGGTTAGAGAAGTTAGTTAGAAGAGAGAGAGGGCACTATGTAAGGGATGGGGGGAGTATAGAGAGGGGTATCTTGCTTTTGCATTGTCTCAGCTGATAGCTTGAGGGGCCATTGTTGGCTGATAGCTTAGTGCTTGTAGAACTTCCTGCGAGGCTATAGCTAAGTATCAATAAAATCACTATTCTCATCCATTTGCTTATCAGAAGTTGATCTTGCCAATTCCAAAGAAATCTTGCTCTATCAATTCAACTTTCAATGCATTAGATTACCTAGCTACAAAGGAAAAGAAAAACAAACAACAAACGCTAGTAACGGCTCATATTTCCACCAAAAGCCAAAGACTCTAGAGAATATTCAGAGTTTTGAATTTATGGTTGTACCACTCAAGCTAATGTAATCATTGACCAAATTCCACATATCAGGAATAAAAGAAGCCCAAGCGTCTATAACATGAACCTTAATCATAACTAATTAATATACCAAAAAAATTAGTTTAGCGCCTTATCATCATTTGGGATGAAGAGCAAACTAAAACAACGAATTCCTTTAAGAATCTGAAATATTAACTTCAAGTATAGGAGGATTGATATATCCTTTGAAATTCAAACCTATTAGGAAGCTAACCATAAGTAATATGCTTCGAAGATCATTTTGCTTTTTGCTTTTTGGTTTTTCCTTTTCTCTATTTTGGTTAACACAGAAAATGAGATGCCTTACAGTTTCTTTTGCTGCCGACATTGCAAGAACACCAGCACCCATTTCAACTTCTTGCAAGCCAACCACAACAATCCCAGCATCTCCGGCTGCGGAACCTATCCAGGATGAAAGTGAGTCACGAGTGGCTCTTCCTTGTGCCACATTCCATGTACCAGCCAATATTTTAAAATGCTCTATCCTTGCATACAAAAATTCTTTGCCAGCCAACTCTGAACACAATATTCTATCAATGGGTCCTGGTGACACAATATTCCATCCCCGTATACCCCCATTATTAGCTAAAGTGAAAACATAACCAGACCCAATAGCCATGCTTATTATGGGACTGCTGTGAGCTACCCATCCTCCAATCAAATTACCCTCAAGGTCCAATACCTGGATATTGCCGCTTGCATATCCCACCCATATCCGTGAACCAACTGGACACAAACACTGAACAGCAAAAGGATGGTACAGGAAATCATGCAGACGGTTACCATTTCCATCCCACTGAACAAGTAAGCCACTAGTACATCCAGTCCAGATCATTCCATCAGTTGTTGTAATGAGTGCTTCAGTTCTCCGATTATCCTCTCCAAAACCACCTTTTGCAGCAACACGACGAACAGCATCAGCTGCTCCCATTATTGCATTACGTGAACGCTGTAAGAAACCAAATGAGTTTTGTATCTTTTCTTTCTTTGATCCAGCAAAAGTTTTGGTCTTCATCTCCTCTTCCCAAATAACTTCCTGGCCTGATAACATGTCCATTCGTTCAATCTGGCCATCTATGTTTAACACTTTTACCAACTCCTTTGTACGGGCATCCCTTCAAAACAAACCAAATGATATACGTTAGCCTTTTCATTTTACAATAACAAAAAGGAAATCTGAGGTGATTGCAAAAGCAAAACAATCAGCTTAAATAAGAAATTGCGCTCTAGATTTAAAATTAAAATCAATCTAGTTCTACGATGAATGATTAGCTACTGCGAAATGAAAGTCAGAAACAAGAGTAAACGAACAAAAGGCATACCACAAGGCAAAAGAGAGATAACTAGCACTCCACACCTTGGCTCTAGAATAATCAGAGAGCAAGTATCTAATATCAGAATTGAAAGCATTGGTAAAGCCACTAGCAGCAACTTGGGTTCTGAGGTCAATGTAAGACCTCTCCATTAAGGAAGCAGCCATGTGTCTTTCTTCAATGGGAAAAGAAAAGGACTTATCAATAGATTCCCAGGGCCATACTTTGATAGAACCACCCTCGGAACCAGACCAAACATCTCCTGGATCACACAGAAGAGAAATTGAAATATTAGAACATATATGGGGTAGTGAGTTGGCATGCAATTAGAAGGAAAGAGAAGGAGGAATAGAAGAACAAAGAACTAACCGTAAGTAGAAATGATGAGACAGAGAAGAGGAGAACGATGAGCAAACCAAGACAAGGATTCCTTGAAGGAATTGGAAGAAATGTGCATCTTCCATGACTTAATCCTACCATCTCTGTGTCCAGTCCACACCATTCCAGTGGCTTCATCTCCAAGCATACACAAGACTGCCGCAGCCGCAGTCGACGACATGGACGACTCTTTGTAAGGAGCTGTGTCCTTAGTCCCACCATACAGTTGGTCAAAGTCCCATACTAGCAAGCTGCCGTCTTCCTTTCCGGCCCACAATTGAGTGGGAGTAGAAGCAATGCTTCGTATGAAACAGCCGATTTGAGTTTCCCTTAAGGGTTGGGGTCTGACTTCAAGGAATGGTGGGCGATCCCGGTCCACTGCGGCCGGAAGGGGAAGCCTGAAGATGCCGCTTCCACCTCCTCTTCCAACAAATTCAGGTAAAGCACAGGAGGACTTGTCGGCGTTGACAGGGGTGGAAAGCTTGCGGTCCAAGAATTGGATCATGTAATCCAGGCGCTTGCTGGTGGCTTCCATGGAGGAATTGGAAGGTTCTGATTCCTCGTCTGAAGATGAGGATGTGTAGCGGTCGAAAATTTTAGGTGAACCGACGGTGGAGTCGAGACGGTGATGGTTTTGCTGGAGGTGGTTGGAGAACAAGGAGGCGTCTTTGAGGTCCATGGGTACAAATACAATCACTCCTTCTGCTTCTACACTTTGTTTGTTTGTCCGTTTACTCTTCTCTCCTCCTCTTCTACTTTGATTCTACATATCTATCCATCCATATATAAGAGAGAGAGAGAGAGAGTTCTGTTTTTTAACCTCTTATTATTATTAGTATGACTAGAAACAAATAATGGAACAGAAAAGAAAATAAAAATGAAATTGAAGACAGCTACGCCTGGACTGGACCCTGTGTATTATTTATTGGATTTGGATACTAATCAATTTACACGCCAGCTGGGCTTGGCTTTGCTCGGGCTTTTCTGGACTATAGCATGCCCGATTCCACTTCCTCCTTTAAGCTATATATTTATTTTTTATGATTTACGAATCAAATTCCTTATTGAAACTATGACGATATAAATGTTGATTTCTGAAGTACGATTTAAAATTTATTTACGTGTAATTTATATACCAAGGAAAGTCAAGATTTTTAATTTATATACCAACCATAAAAGACATATCCAACTACAAAAAATCATCACAAAAATCCACTAATAATATGTTAAAAATTAAAATTCTAAGGAACTAAGGTGGAGAGAATTTGTTACTCTTTGGAAGTCCTTGTCACCAACTATATTTCTTTTGATAATTTTATGAATACGATCAAACTTATCACTCCATGATCTGTAGGACTTCTTATGATTGTCCTTATCACTTCATGATTTGCTAATAGTATCATCCTTACCACTTCACGGAGGCTGTAGATTATTGATATTTCCCTGCAAACTGAGCCGAGTTTGAAGGCACAGTTTGTTGCGAAAATATGCAAGGGCAACCTTGGACACAGGTTTTGTAAATATATTAGCAACTTGTTTATTAAAAGACATACGTTTAGTGACAAGTAATCCAAGTGCAACTCGTTGGCGTACAAAATGGTAATCTAACTCGATATGTTTGCTCAGAGTATGAAAGACATAATTGATTGTCATGTATAGAGCTCTGATATTATCACAGTAGAGGACTGGCAAAGATAAGAGAGAGATGCAAATATTTTTAAGAATATAAGTCAGCCATGTAAGTTAGGCAACAGTATTAGTCATAGCACAATACTTAGCTTCAGTACTAGAGCGAGAGATTGTGTGTTATTTCTTAGCATACAATGAAATGATATTTGTGCCAAAAAAAGTGCAGTAACTGATGGTAGATCTCTTTATTGTAGCGCAACCAACCTAATCAGCATCAAAGAAAGCAGACAATTCAAGAGTTATATTGGAAGTGGGGTGTAAACTAGTGTTAAGTGTTCCTTTCAGGTATCGAAAGATTCATTGAACCAATTCCAAATGAGCAACTGTAGGAGCGTGCATGAATTGTGAAACATAATTGACACTATAGGATATATATGGACATGTCAATGTAAGATATTAGAAAGCACCAACAATTCCTCGAAAGTGATTAGGATCAGTAGTAAAAGTAGTATCTGTAGTAGGTTTGAATTTGACCTCTAAAGGTGTAGGTATGGGCTTGCAATGAAGTATAATGGATTGTTCAAGAATGGTAAGTGCATAGTGTAACTGAGAAAGATGTAGCCCATCTGATGTGCTAGAAATCTCAACACCAGGAAAGTGATGCACCCGACCTAAATCTTTCATAGATAACTCACAACTTAGAATTTGAATAAAAGAGGAAACAAGCTCTATGGTTGATCCTGTAAAAATCATATCATCAACGTAGAGAAATAAAACAAATAAACCTTGATCAGAATGAAAAATAAAAAGAGAAGGATAAACTAAACTACAAAAGAAACCATACGATATAAGAAATTCACTGAGTTTATCAAACCAAGCACATGGTGCTTGTTTAAGTCCATACAAAACGCGCTAGAGCTTACATACATGCAGAGGTTTCTGTGGATCAATCATACTTGACAGTTGTTCCATATATATATATATATATATATGTTCAACAATGTTGCCATGTAAAAAAGCATTTTTAACGTCGAGTTGATGAATGGGCCAATGTCTCACAAGAGCAATAGTTAAGATGAGTCGAATTGTACTTGGTTTGATTATAGGAGAGAACGTCTATGTTTAGTCAATAACATCAATCTGATGATATCCTTTGGCGACTAAATGTGCTTTAAGACGATCTAATTTACCATCAACTCATAGCTTGGTCTTAAAAATTTATTTGGATCCAGTTACATGCATATTTAGAGTGCATAGAATTAATATTCATGTTTCATTTTGATGTAGTGCAACAAGTTCATTAAGCATAGCAGCTTTCCACCCAGGATGTGATAAGACTGATTTAATATTTTTTAGTTCACGAGGTATTGTAGCAGATGAGGTTACTGTCAAGACATATTTAAGATTTGACTTAACAACTCCAAGTTTGGACCTGGTTATCGTGGGATGAGTAACTGGAGCTTCATGAGGTGGCATTGTATTTATAGAAGGAAGGGACTCAGATGCAGACACGTGTTCAGAACATAAGTTAATCAATAATGTAGGTAGACTCAGACCTTCAGAACTCTAATGATCAAAGACAATCCTAACATTATCGAGCTCAGGTGCGTCATGTGGTGAATTTGGTATAGATTTTGAGCTATGAATATCAATAGATGGTAATGGAATGGAAGTTGTCGATGCAGACATTTATGAATGACTACATGAAGCAAGAAGATTGTTAAAAGAAGGCAACCAAGAATCAAATATGTTAAGAACATGTGATTTAGAAATGGAAAGAGATGAAGACTTAAAAGGAAAAATAGTCTCGTCAAACATAATATAACGAGAAATGAAAATTTTGCGACTAGTTGGATGGAAGCACTTTTATCCTATAAAAACACAGAAGACAGTTTTAGGAAATTTATGGTTTCTTGTCTCCCATGTATATGGAAAACATTTAGAACCAAAAACTTGAAGTGATGTGTAGTTAGGATGAGTTTTATGTAACATGAAATATAGAGTGTCAAACTGAAGAGATGAAGATGGTAACCGATTAAGAAAAATTGTTGTCGTAAAGGCTTCTACCCATAAAAAAGAGGTACATAACTATGGAACAACATTGTGATGCACAGTTCGCATATAATTTTGTGCCTTCTCTCAATTATAACTGTTTGCTCTGGAGTGTAGGGGCATGAAATCTGAAGAATAATTCCTGTCACAAGAAAATGTGATGATAATCTAGAGTTAACAAATTCTCCTCCACCATCTGAGTGGAAGATTTTTATTTTCTTATTGAAAACAATTCTCCTCCACCATATGAGTGGAAGATTTTTATTTTCTTGTTGAATTGTCATTCAACATACTGTTCAAATGCTAAATAAGCAACAACAAAAATCAGATTTATGTTTTAATGGAATAATCCAAGTATACTTGGAAAAATCGTCAGCTAAAAATGCATAAAATTTGAACTTGCCAACAGATAAAATAGGGGCAAGTCCCTACAAATCACAGTGAATCTTATCAGAGATACTAGAACTAAAATGTTTAAAAGGAGCAAAAAGATGTTTACCTAGTTTTCCTAACTAACAATTATCACATAAATATTCAGTCCATAAAGGACCTTGGACTTCAATTAATCCTTTATTTTTTAACGACTGAACTGTTGAAGCTTGAGGGTGTCCTAAACGTTGATGCCAAATATGCAGTGCCAGACTTGAAACGATGAGAGAAGTATGCTTCTGGTACATCAGATAAGATATACAAGTCACCCTTCCTTTTCCTTGTTGCTAACGGATATCTTGTTTTCTGTTCCTTTATACAAAAATCAACGTCAGTAAATTCACAGTTAATAGAAAACTGAGAGGTTAATTGACTTATTAAAAGCAATTTTTTTTGTAGATTTGGAACTAAAAGAATATCATGAAGAGGCAAAATCTTTTCTTTTTGCTTAATATATGAATCACCAATACTTGTTATAGGTATCGAAGAACCATCTTTAATTATGATTGCATTAGATCCGGAGTGTTTATGAGTATTAGTCAGTAAACCTGTATCAGAAGTCCATTATGTTAAGACAATGGAGTTATCTATAGTGAGAGCTACAAGAGCTGGTGGAATTTCGTCATTTTGAGTTGTTCGTTTTGGCATCCACCAACGAATTTTAGCAATATGGCTTAGTTTCCCATAATATTGACATGTCTCATTGGGATACAGGTCTCGCTCTATTGCTCCCATACGTCGTTCTCTTAGAGGTGGTGGTCATTGTTGTGTAGCTGATGTTGAGTCTTCTGGATAGCTTTGATTTTGGTTTCGAAATTGTTGTGCTTGAAATCCATAACCTAAGGAAGTAAAGGTATTGTTGTGATTCCTTGAACTGATACTTTGAGATTGTTTCTGTTGCTGACTATAAAAGGCTAAATGTGGAGTGAGGTGAGACAGAGACACATCAACTTGGTTTTAAAACTAGTTTTGACGCTGATCAAGATTTTGCAATTGCAAGATAGCTTAGAGTAAGTTAGTATTGTAGGTTTCAACATTATTATTGTAAAGGTTTCATATTATGGACCAAGACTTGTGAGAAGATAGAAGAATTTTCCCTATTTGATGTAGGTTTTCTGATAACAACAAGATTGTCACATAAACCTTTAAAGACGCGTATGTGATCTCCAATAGTCTTGTTATCATCCTTGCGAAGATGAGTTAGTTGTAGTTGTATTGTAAACTCTCGCTCTTGAGAGTCTTGTACATAAGCATCTTTCAGTGCTTCCCAAACTACATGTGTTGTGTTGTGTCTAAGCCAATGACAAGTCCAAGAGCTTCGTTAAAGAGGGTTTCGATGATTCAACCTTAGAGAAGGCGATCAAACTTTTATCAAGTAGTGAATTCTTTTGTCAACTGTGGTGTGGTGTTTTTGGTGTTTGAATCTGAAGTAGTATATCTTGTTAGAACTGGTATTTCATTGGTGATATGACCAAACAAATCTTGGCTCTCTACTAATCCTAAAACTTGTACTCTCTATAATGGATAATTGGATTGTTTGAGTTTTAGTGTGATGAAATTTCCAACATTCAAAGACAACAAAGTCATGACTCTGATACCAAGAGAAACAAAAACAAAGGTGCAATAAAAGACAAATTTGTTATTCTGGAGTTGATTCTTATCTCACCAATGCTAATTATTGGCATCAAAAAGCTATATATATATAGATTAATACATATATAACTCTTGCACAAGATATGGAAGAAAAGATTACAATTTTATCTACTGTAACTAAAATACGAAAGAGATATCATCACTATCAGATGGAGTTTCCTTTGTTTAATAAACTATCACATCTAATGAACTACCACTTCAGTAGGAATTTGTTCCTTTTTGAAAGTCCTTGTCACTAACCATATTTCCTTTGATAATTTTGTGAGTACTATCAACATTAACACTCTTTGATTTGTGGGACTTCTTAGATTATCCTTATCACTCCATGATTTGCTCATATTATCACTCCACGGAGGCTGTAGATTGTTAATAAAAAATGGTGACCAAAGGCAATAACAATCTTTAGTTGAATACTCAACATTTCAACTCATAACTAATGGCTCCAACTAAAAAGATCCTTATGGTATTCTCAGGGAAGCTTTCTCTAGATTCATTCATCTTCTTCAACTCTCTCATCATGTTCCATTTCCAATTCATCCTCTTCCCTTCCACCCTTTCTCTCCCTCCCAGGAATGTATGTCCTCATTTTTTCATTTGCAGACCGGGTCCATCTGATATCATTTTCTTTCTTTTATTAAAAATAACAGAAACTTGAAGATTGTTTTTAGGTTTTACAGGACAACCGCCACTACCAATAATATCGTATATCTTTTGCAGTTACAATATGATATTGATGAATCATACAAATTGTTGGTCCCTTCACCCGAGGAACAAGGTTTTGCACGTCTTGAGGTGGATCACAATACTTCTATGTTTGTTTGTTATTATATATCTATCTGTACAACTGCAGAACACAAGGTTTATTGACACCATTAGTTTCAATCCTTTCATTTTTCTTCAACTTTACTCGAGAATGTGCCCCATTCTTCTGTTCTGCATTACATTGCATGGGAAAGATATTGATGATAGTAGTTTCATTCTTGAGTCCCCATCGTATCCATGTATTGTTGTTAATATTACTTCCTTGCATGCATCCAATATGCGAAGGAGTATAATAAGGAATAATGCAATGTAAAATTGCAGGAAAACACAATTTACAGGCCTTACATAGATTGCAGGTTATTAGCTACTTCTGAATGCTTGGTAATTCTATAGCAGTCAAACTGGTTATGAATTTTCTTCTACATGCAAACATTCATCCAACTATGTTCTTTTGACTTCAAAACCAGGGAGATAAAAATTCCTATGGTCCCATGGACCATTATAGATCAGCCGAGGTTTTCGTATTGAGAACTCTTGATTGGTGAGTCATTTTACATACATGCTTTTTCTTTGAAAAGTTGACATCATTTCCTTTCATGGTTCCATCCAAGTTATGCAGAAGATATATAGGGTATCAATTTGTAAATGAAAGTTTGGGGAGTTAAATGGAACTATAAAAGGCTCCAAACGATTTCTTTAAGTTTATCTTTTGATTAGTAAAAAATTGATGCAGATACATCACGACATTGTCAGCCCTTGTTGATGATTACGAAAATAATGTTGGACAAATTTGTCCTTTCCCATAAAGTTGGACAACTATTAATTGCATTTTTTGGTTTTTAAATAAATTATCGGTTAAGTTACGTAATTTGATCTAGATAAAGATAATAAAGTGACCCAATAAATGATCTAGATTAATAGGTCGAAGTCTGTGTGAAAATGGATCCCAATTAGTGTAGACCAGACCCAAATCGACCTTGTGATAGGGAACCCCGATATGGAAGTTATATATAGGTTAAGGTCTCCTACAGTTGGTTATATCAATCATAAGCATAAGGAATCCCTGACCCGTTATGAGAGCTTACGTATTGAGAAAACTGTAGAAAGGCCCAAACCACGTGGCGGTTGATGTCAGCCCTATAGAGCTACAGTGATTTTTCAAAAAAACAAAAAAAATTCAAATTTTCAGTAAGGGTGTCCCGGGGTGTTTTGGGTCAGTTTCTAGGTCTGAGAAATTTATAAAGTAAGTTTTTTTTCATTTTTCTGGGTTTTTACATTAGTAATAACTTAAAGTTTAACTCCAGAAAAAGGAATTAAGGTATTCTGAATCCTATTTTGAGTGAATTTTCATGCTTCGGACGTCGTATGAGAGAGATATATAAGGTTCTTGTGTCTCAGGTCTCATGCTCAGTGTTCGGGATTGCATGATAGTCGATTAGAAAAGGAATAAAGACATTCTGAAGCGATTTTTGAGTGAAGTTTTGTGCAACGAACTTGCCATAAAGGAGATATATGAGGTTCTTGTATCTCAGATGGTAGGTTAAGTATTCGGTGATGCACGATAGTCACTCTATTGAGTTTTTTTCTTCACAAAAGTCTCAAATGAAGTTTTCTGAGGATGTCTTTAGCACGAGTGTGTGACAATGAGACTGTGCATTCATATTTTTGCATTTTTGATGTTACATTGTCACACACCATATGCCCATAAATAATGTGAGGATAATATGAAGATGTATCCCTTATGTTTGTGGACTTTTTGAGTACTGACGAGGATATAGTCACCATAGTAGCCTTTCGAGTTAGTATTTTGAATTATTCTGCTTACACGTTAGGGGATGTCTCTGGTCTCATGTTTGGTTATTCTGCCCACAGGTGTTGACCTTACATGAGATTTTGAGATGTGCATAAAGGCATTGGATAAAGAAAAGTCATTGTTTGAATGATCTATTTGCCCACAAGTGGTAGTGTCATGAGAGTTGATGATTTGTATTCTGATCGCTTTTATGTGTGGAGGTCTAGTTGCATATATTATGTATTCAGCCCACAAGTGTTTCATAATATATGTGACTGGATTTTCAGTAAAGATACTATCTAATGGCTTTGAGTATCGATGTTGTCCTACATTTGTGCTGATTTAAAGATTTTTATCTTGAAGTCACCTTTCAGTCAATAGAATCAGTGTCACCATTGAAACCTTCACTGGTTTCAATACAAAGAAGTAGACAGAGGATGTATTGAATGCTATGGAGATAGTTGTGGATGATATAACCATATGAACGGATAGGTCATCTCCACCTATATCTATAAACTCAAGAATTCATAAAGCAACCTATGAAGCCTAAGATCGGTCTAACAGATTATATCTAATGACCATTAAGAGATCCATACCTAACCATCTATTTAGTGGACTTTCGGATACAGAAATAATGAAGGAGTTTCTTGATAATGTCTCCTAGAGGTACACAGTCTCATCTAATGTTGAGATAAGTGCCTTGATGAAAGAATTATTCTCTATAAGGTATAAGGGAGAAAAGGGGAATAAAGAAGTACATATCGAGAATGATTCATCTTCACAGTAAATTGAAGATGTTAGGACTTTAATGCTTTGATGGCCTATTGTGTTGCTGGGGTGGAGAAACTCAAGTTTGCTTCTCTTATAGCCCTTGAAGCAGCTTAAGGGAAGACAAAGATAAAGCCTACTAAGTTCGAAAGTAGAAAGTTCAAATCTTCTCCAGATGCTGATGTTGGTCAAACCAATGCCGGTGAAGGTCTTGGGGACATAAAGAAACCAGTAGTATGAGGTTTAAAAAATAAAAACTGAGATCATCATGTTACTCTTTGGTTTGTCAATTATGAATCTAATTTGTGATAGTCGCATTAAGTACTTAGTGGCTATTTAGTGGAGCATCTGATTAAGGTGCTTACACAATGCAAAGGTTCATATCCAAGATAAAGCCAAATAAAGAGAAGGAGAAACTGATGGTTCACAACAATAAAAGTGGGAGTAATATCTATAGGGGATGTATGTACTAAATTTTATTGTAAGGTTCATTTGGGTTTTATACGAAACATTTTATTTATGAGCTTTTGATAAATTTTGGACAAAGAAGGTTGACGTTTTGCATTTAATACTTCTGTTGTACAGTTGTTGTTTGATGCAAAATATAATGATACAATTTCTTGTCATATGGTTTGTATAGAATGTGTCTTACCCCGAATTGATAGATGCTTCTTTGTATCTTACTAAACAAGTTATGAAAGACCCTGATGAATGAGAAGTCATACACGGCATGATATGAAATTTTAAGCCACATTTCCAAAGCTAGGGTTGAGAGATTGATCAAGAAAAGCATTTCTCAATTCTAGATTATGATGAACTGGGAACATGTGCTAACTGTTGCAGGGGTAAGTTGACTAATAAAGATATTGAGATCAACTTATGCTTCTGACTTATTAAGTCTGACATATAAAGATATCGGTAGACCTTATACAAATGCATTGTGCAATTCTAAATGTATTTTGATTTTTGTTGATGATTATTCCCACCACAATCATGTGTTCTTGCTTAAAGACTAAAGGTTGAGAACAAAATAAAAAAATCATTAAGATAGTCATATTTGACAGTATAGGAGAATATCATGGAAAACATGGTGTTTCAGTACTTTAAAAGATCTGTTTGCCAGATATTTGAAATCAATTGGAATAGTGACTTGATCCACTATGCTGAGTAGTTCTGAGCAAAATGGTGTGTTGCTAAAAGCCATAACAATACCCTAAAGGACTTGAAGAAGTCAATGTAGAGCATGACTAATCTACCTAATTATCTAAAAGTTTGAAAACCCAGCTTTGTACACATTCGTGTATGAGGCTGTCTTACTAAGGTAGCATAATCCTCATAAAGAAAAAATGCATGCTTGTTCCCCTCATTGCCATTCAGTAGTATATCTCGACCACTTTAAAGCTACAACTTTTACTGTAGAGAAGGAGGAACCGGAATAGTAGAATTACAAAGTTTCTAGAATACGATGTCTAGGATGATGGTGGGCCCATTAACCCTTTAGATTATAGCAGGACGGATACTACAGTTATCATGTACTCACTACTCATACAGTTAAATTCGGTAGATTTAGGTATCTTTACCGTGTCTGTATAAGAACAGGAACCTATATTTGTACACACAGAGGTTCCTGGTGGTACAATATCTAATACAGTTAAGTAAATCCACTAGAGTGAGGCGACCTGCTATCCCATCTGATTATATACTCTATCAGGTGAACATGACTATGCTATTAGACATGTTACAGATCAAGTTACTTTTATAAAAGTTGTTTCTGGACCCAATGCAAATGTGTGGTGGGATGCGACGAATGACGAGATGCAATCCATGGAGCATAGTTGTTGGAACCCGTTCTTGAAATCGGATCCCAACCGAAAAAACGGAATCAAAAGCGAAATCGAACGGAAACTTTCGGAAACGAAAAGCGGAAGCACAAAGAACAGCAACGAAAGAACGGATGCAATCAAAAGCGGAGGTAGAAAACGTGCGCAATCAAATGAAAGGCAAACGGAAACCAAAAGCGAAGTGCAAAAATAAACGGATCCGACATCCGAAGCGAATAATAAAACTGTCGCGTTAGAAACCTATGGACTAAACCATCCGAAAACCGGTCTAATTTTTTTTTCTCTTTTTCTTATCCTTCATCTTTACTCCCTCTTATTCAAAAATCAAAACAAAACCATACAATTTCCCTTTTGGAAATTTATCCTCAATCAAAACTTATTCCTACAAATTCTATCACATCTCATAATTCGG
>JANVCL010386467.1:0-14591 GCA_026546855.1 Erythroxylum incrassatum
TCATTTTAATATTTAAATTCAGAATAACAATGTAGTTTGTTCTTATATGAATCATTGATATGGCAATGTAGTTTGTTCTTATATGAATAATTGATAAAATTGCTAAGATCACTTGTAAATTCAATTCTTCTAAAAAATGGCAATTCAATCCAACGGTTTTAATACAAACCTTGTAAATTTACGACTAAGATCACTTGAATCGCAATTGATCTTTTATCAAATATCAGCCACTAAAGTTGAAAGGTTTAGAAACAAAGGAAAATTAAATATCATTCTATTCGTTCAGAAAAGAAAAAAAATTCATTCAATCTTTCATCCTACAGCGACTTCTCAACCTCTCATCTCTCAAACTACCATCCTACCATCCTATTCAAAGAATAATTGTTTAATAATTTATCTCTTTTTTTAGTATGGATCTTTTATAAGATATTATTTGGCTTTTTTTATATTTTCTTGAGTTTAACATATTGGATTAATATTTGATGGATTTTATATGTATACTTTTATGAATAATTTGTATTTGTTTTCACCAATTATTTTTATAATTTTTTTGTCATATATATTGATATGAATAGGTTCTGGTTATCCTAAGAACCGAACCTGAAAATAGGGTAACCGATCCTATAGGTTCTTTAGGTTTAGGTTCAGGTTTAGGTTCGTGAAATTGCCGATCCTGACATTCAGGTTCAGGTTATTTATAAACAGGTCAGGTTATCCTACCATGAACACCCCTACCGCGCAACCCTTTCTCATGATTAATGAGTATGCACAAAATGTGGCATCCAACCACTTATTTTCCAAATTTATTCTTTTATTAGCCTTTTTTTGAACACAAGGATTGTAATATTAATATCATCGTCGTCGTCGTCATTATCACTCAATCCGAAATCTCGCAATGAAGCAGGATCTGGGAAGGTCCGATAGTACGCAACCTTACCCTTACATAGTAGAAAGGTTGTTTCCGGTGGATTCACATGCATATGAGATAATATACGAATGATGCAGGTAACAAAAACAATTCATAAAACAGAAAATAAATGAAAAGACAAGTAATGGAGAAATAAAAACACTGAATAGAAATAATAATAAAAATACTCAAATCTCAAGATATAGCTAAAATAAATGCAAAAAAACACTAAGAATACTACAACACTAATAATAATAATAATACGGACAAAACCAAAACTGGCAGGAAACACCAAAACTAATAGAAATAAGAATAAAAATACCAAAATGTAATATATATAAATAAAAATAAATACTAAAACAAAATAATACTCAAAGGTGCTAATGATACAAATAATAGAAACTACTACAAAGACAAAAAGACAATAAAATAAAAGTACTAAAATAAGAGTGACGGTAATACCAAAAATGAAGCGTGACCCAGAAGATAACATCCAACGCTAAAACAAACCACCCGCAACCCGACCCAAAAAGTAGCAAACTTACCACCGTAGTCAACAAGAGCAGGCATGAATAAATCTCGACAAAGATGACACCTTGACGAAGATTCTCAAAATCAAACAAGCTCACACCACCAACAACAGCGAAGAAACAGATGAAAGAAAAAAGCTCTTCAGGTAAACCAAAAAAACACAAAAAGTCCATACCTTTGTCACTAAGACTCCATAAGCCCGTAGATCTGTCGTCCCCACTTTATTAAAGAAATTGTTCACTGGCATGCTTGTGAATGGCATAAGATAAGTGCATAAAAGCGACAGAGAACTAGGTTCATAATCTCATAAAACAAATTTCGGCATTATCAAGCTACAAGATGGTGTGAGAAGATTACGAATTGATAGGTGGAAAACCAGAATCATCTAAGATGAACTCAACTAATGTATAATCCTAACACAAGAAGGGCCATTGATGATTCTTAGGATTTCAACAGGTCAAAACACATAAGATACCAAGCAAGGCACTGCAAAAAAATTCACAGCAAACACACAAAATCTTCTGAAACTGGAAGGAAACAATTTTCCATGCAAGAATTCAGAAATTAGAAGTTGATTATGCTCTGTAAACTGAAACAAAAGGATATTCTTTTTTAACACTGTAAAAAGCTGATTAGGTCAAAGAATCAGTCCCAAAAACTAAACAGGCACTACCAAATCAATTAAAGATGATAACTTGCAAACAATTGTATGTAATTCAAGCCAAACAGGATCAAAGCCCCAGTGAAATTGATGATTTCCCATGTACTCACATAAACACAAAATCTACCGGAACAAATCAAAGCTATACGAAACTAGCCGAGAAACAGAGCAGGAAAAGGGAAAAGAACACAAACCCTAAACATTGCAAGTCCAGAATAATGAATATATTATTAATAATAAAATTATACGTAAATTTTGTCAATAACTATTTCACACTTTTTATTATTTTATACCTCAAAATTGAGTAAACCTTCGTACCTTAGTTTTTAAAGAATTAAACTCAATATAAATGATAATCCTATTAAAATTAGTCATCATCAAAATTTTAATTATAAATATTTAAGCTCTAATCATTAAATTTATTCTATTTTAAATATAAAATTTTATATTTTATATTTAAAATATCAAGAATATAATATTTTATATTCTTATTGGACATTATAACATCACATGTTTGGGGCTAGACCCAGAATCGTGAATTGGGTGTACTGTGAGAAATTAGAAGTACATTACATGCTTATACATCATTGTATATTCACGCACATGTGAATATTTATTTTTGATACATTAAAATAATTGTACATGTATTCATTGATATTTTTCAGGTATAATTGATTTATAATGCGATTAAAATGTGAATTGTGGATTATTTTCGTTAAAAATTTATTTGGAGACTATTAGTATTATTTCAAAATTTTTAGTGAATTTTAAGAAATTTCTAAAAATTTGGAATATTTTTGAACTAGAAAAAATAAGAGACAAATAGACCAATAACATTGTGGCATGTGGCAATACAAATAAGTGACAAATGACTTACATGCATGTGACATGTGGCAGTGAAATAGCAATTCACATAGATCATGTTTTCGTTAAAGAGAGAATAATGAAGTTGTTGTTCTTCACCGTAAGCATTCAACACTAAACTTTTTCCTTGTACTTTGTTCATCCACCGAAATCTCAATTGCTAGAAACCTTGTTGAATCAAGTAAGAGATTTTGATGATGTTTTAATGGTTAGGATTAAATGCATACATAAGTTGTGTTGGAAGAAGCAAATCGGTGATGTGTTATATGAACAATAGGTAAAATTGCTATTGTGCAGAAAAGTATTAATTAGTTTCTATTTTGGGATGATATTTGATTAAAAAATGATGTTGAAATTCATGAAAAATCAATGACTACATATATACTCTATTCTAGTTTAGAGAAATACATATATGGGTTCTTGTTACTATGGCTATGCGTGAATATGTTTAAGTATTTAGAAATGAACCAAATATGTCTAATGATATTCGAATGATTGAAAATAAAATTATAGTTTATCAGGAGAATATTTTAATATTATATTTATTTAATGTAAATAAGGTTAAAAACGGGTTAGGTTGGACTCAAGTCGCTTATGGTTTAATTTTGGTCTAAATTTTTTTTATTTCAATTCAAACTTGATTCAAAGTCCAAGTTTGATCTCGAACGAGTCAGACCAGGCCCAAAAAGCCATACAATTGAAGGCCATGAAATTTTTTTAAAAATATTGAGATGAGAGAGGAAGATCCTGTCGATAGTAAAAGAAAGAACAATACTAAAGCAATAGAATGAGAGGGCAAGACAAATAGAGAAAGAGAAACCCATATGAGCGAGAGATGAAAAAAATAAAGAATGAACAAATAGGAGAAAGAAAGTGTAAGAAACTTGGAGAACAAACAATAGTAGACCAAAAGGGCAAGACAAAAAAAACAAAAGAAAGGTCCATGGAAATAACCATAAGAAATATACTTGTAAAGAGAGAGAACAAAATCATAGCAGCCAAAAAAATGAAAGAAGTGCAGAAAGATCTGGAGTGAGGAAAAAAAGCAAAAATAAAAAATAAAAGAACATAAGTTAGAGGTGTAAGAACAATAAAGGAGGATAAAGTTGCATATTAAAGAATGATGAGGAGGGGATATGTTACATAAGTGTGGAATGGAATTTTCTTTTAAACAAAATGACATCATTTTATGACATAAACAAAATAATTTTGATTTGTATATGGAAAAATTTTGTTGTTGGGCTAAGCCAAAAAACCTGAATCTGAACCTAGTTTGAAGTCTAATTTTTTTTAAGGAAATGCTCAAGCTTTGTCCAAAATTTAGTCAACTTGAGTTGAACCGATTAACGTCAAGTTGGGTCAAACTAGGCCCGAGCCTTTTTTCCATTTCTAAAAACAAGGTGTAAAAGTTATTGAAGTTTGTCAGGAACAATGTTGAGTTCTCTATATTCTATTATTAATTTTAATTTTACCCATTTGTTTCTATGCTTGAAGTTATGTTAATTACAAATTTTGTCAATTTGTTGATATAGAGGGATAACGTAGGACCACATAAGATTATACAAGGCCAATAAATGATATCTCTTCATATTAGTATTATGATAGCGAAATACTCTATAAGGCTTAAGAAAGATATAAAGATCTATTTAAAAAGTTTTTAGACCATAGTTTATCTTCTTAATTGTAATTTTAGATGTTTTACAATGGTCTAGCTTATATAACAAAGCAAATAGTTAATGAAGCAGTTGGAGGAGCCTTACATTATAAAAGTCTAGAAGTTATCATAGAGATAATTAAAAGGATGAAAATGTATGATTACTAGTAGCAATTGAATTGTGGAAGGGCACAATCAGCTTAATATATATGCATATGTTACCACCACTTTGGAAGCTTAGTCAGAGGCTTCACAAAGAAAATAAATAACCTGATTGGAATATATTTATTATAAAAAATATTATTGAGTTATCTGGGAGAATATAACAAGACTATTATCAACCTAGGAATTACTCTACTAGGACAACTATATAAGTTTAATACTGAGGGTACTATGATCTAAGGTGAAGCAATTATCAAAAATTTGAATGGAGCTATCAACCAAGTAACTCCCTTAAATTCCAACAGAGAATCTTCAATGATACATAGGGTAATGAGCTAGAGACTCTCGAGTAATGACTCTGATAAGAAGCCGTGGGTATCATCTTCTTCTATCGGGAGTGGCGAATCCTTTATTAGCTACTCAATTATCTTTAAATACCTCAATCTGTACTCAATCACCACCCTATGAGTAACCTCTAAAAGCCACCAATGAATGGAGTCAAAGCACAGGATCAATATCTAAAATATTCTTGAGCACCTCAAGTCAAAGGATACTTGCATCATTATTATGATGAGACTATCATTGACACTGGAATAGAATATCCACATGATATTGTCATAGTAGGTCAATCCAATGTACTTACTACTCTTAGTAAACATCCACATGTTAACTCTAAACAACTCATATCTACAGCTTATAAGATCTATTGATTGATCCCATCAAGCAGTATAACATGTGCTAGTCTATGCAAATTAATGATATCCCATTTCATTAATCATATAACTAAGTACTGTTTAGATACTAACATAATTACACATTATAGGAATCTCATTATCATGATCTCATCATGATTTCCTCCATGTTATGTTTTGTATCAAGGACTTTATTAAATTAATTTAAGATCAGCATCAAATCCATAAATGTATGAACATCGAAATAATAAAAATATCTTTATTAATCATAAAATGATCTGTACAATAAGTGATAAAGGTCATTGCCTTTAGAAGACTTCTCTAACAGGCAGAACATTGAATAATAAGACTCTAACGATTGCCTTTGAGTTGATAGAAGAGAAGGCATATAAACAATTACAAACGATAGTTAAGCATAGCAAGAATGAACGAAACACTTAGGATCCGTAATATAGACACCATGAATGCCCTAGCAACTCAAATGGAGTTGATATTATGAAAATTAGACAACCTAAGCTCACCAAAAATAGCAATTCAAGTTATGAGTTGTGAATTCAATAGGGGAGGACATCAAGGTATATAATGCTAAGCTAAAAATCCTATGGTTGATCAAATATAGCAAGTTGATTTTATTATAAGATTTCATAAAAACATTCCTACAACAATATATATAATTCAGTACAGAGAAATTATCTAATATTCTCTTAGAGCAATCAACAAGCTAAACAAAAACTCCGTTAGGTTTTCAATAACCTATATGGAAATAGAAGTAATTTAGTTTAGACGATATGATGAGAGACTTCATGTAAGTAGCTGCTTCTTGATTCTAAAATTTTATTAATCTTTGATGAGGAATCTTGAAGTCTAAATAGTTTAACTGATGAAAGCAACAATAGAAAGACCTCAAGAAACTTTGTCTAGTGACTTAGTAACGAACCAAAGGAAACATTGGAAGGAGATTACCCTAAAAGGTAAGGAGTTGGTCAAGAAAAAGAAAGAAGAAGAGATTATGGTAAAGACACCAATAACAGAGTATCTATTGAAAATTCTGTAATCTCTAAATTAGTTTGGGTAATTAAAAAGGGAGAAATCACTACTCAAGAGGAGGAGTGTGAAAAGGATCGTGAAAAGGAGGATTTGAAAGAAGAAGATTTTAAACAAAGAAAACATTAAGGGGGAAACTAGAGAGATAAAATAAAAAGTAAGAAAAATTCCTCCAAGACACTATACTACCAAAGTTGAGTGATTAAGGAAGCTTTAATATTTCGTGCATAATTTGCAGTATTTATATTAATAAAGAATTAGCAATTTTAATAGCATGTATTAATGTTATGTCTTATTCCCTACTAGAAATATTGGGATTAAGTGAACTAGAACTCGTTAAGAGAGTGATGTATCTTTCTGACAATTTAATAAAAGGTTTTAAAGGTGCTAAGAAAAATATAGTGGTAAAATTTGATAGATTCATAACAGATTTTTATATTCTAGATAATAAAGAGGATGAGAAAGCATTAGTAATCCTACGTAAACCCTTCCTATCTACATTAAGTCTAATAATCAATGTTAGGGAATGTAAAATTATACTTAGCATTAGAAATAAAAACTCTTGTTTTTAAATGATTAAATGTATGTGTTCTTATATTAGACTCAAGATAAGCTAATTGTTTTAATATTTTACTAAAAATCATCAAGTAAAAAGTTAAAGGACTTAGAAAAATGAAAATAAAAGTAGGAGCAAAGAAGAAAGTCAAAATGAAAGATAATAACCTTCTAGGTAACACTTTGCTCTATCATATTAAAGAAAGAAGCACACTTTACTTCAAAAATTAATCAAATTGAGGGAAGTGTTAAAAAAAAGACTCATAAAGAAGCGCTTTGGTAGGTAACCTGATACTTCAAAAATTAATCAAATTTGAGGGAAGTGTTAAAAAAAGACTAATAAAGAAGCGCTTTGGTAGGTAACCTGATAAGTGTAAATTGTATCATGTTTTAGGGCGTAGTTTGATATGTGTTTAGTCATTAATTTAATTATTTAGTATGTGTTTGAGTTATAATTTTGTTAGTTTGTTAATTATTTATATTTCGAGTGTTTTATGGGCTGGTAAAATCGTTTAAGCTTAAATATTATGTTTTTGAGGTACCATGATGTGTTTGCTAGTATTTTAGGATCAAAATCGAAAAAAGGAAAAGTTTCGAAGACATTCGGTATGAAACAAAGACCCATGATTGTGGCACAATAGACCACAATCATGACAAAAGCACTAGATTTGGCCCACGATCGTGGCCTACATGTCACGATCATGACAGAAGCCCAAGAAATGGCCCACTATTATGGTCTGCATCGAGCAGATGCATAGACACTCAAGAACGTCAAGTTTCAAGGGACATTTTAGACTTTTCAGACCCTGAAAAACCTAGGGTTACTCAAAACACAAGGGGATATTTAAAAAATGAAAAAAAGAGGTAGAGAGAGCTTTTGCATTAGCCACTTTGAGAAATCCTAGAGAGAATTTATCGAGAGATTAATGAAGAGAAGGAAGAGAGAAGAGGGGAAGATGCTGACTTGACAAACTTCCTAGATTAGGAGGTTTTTCGTTTAATTTTATTTCCCATTTATTTTCAATTTTATCAGTTTATAGAATTGGATTAAATAGTGATGATAGGATCTGAAATGTTGAGAATGTTCTAAACTCACCTTTAGAGTTTTATTCTTGAAATTATTGAAAATCTGATTATTATGTGTTATTTGTGTTTGTTATGGTATGATTATGCAATTTCATAATTTGGTAATAAACTGAGAGGGTGAATTGAATGAAAAATGATTAAATTGGACTAATAAGAGTTAGGTGATTTAATAGAACAAGAATGGAATCAGATTGAGAAATTGTGCAAAGAGAGATCCTGCATAAGTTTTCGATAGTTTATTAAAAACTTTAGAACTAATTAGGGTTTTGGATAGGTTGTAAATTGAGAGATTGCAGCTCCTATAATCCGATTAGAGTTTATGATTTAACGTTAATGGTTATAACTCGAGAAAGAGTAATCAACCCTAGGATAGTCTAGAACCAACAATTCGATAATTCATAATTAGTTAGGTTAGCATTAAGGATACGTAAATTTCTCTTTTTCTCAACTGGTAAATTCTTTCAGTTGATTCTTGGTGTGTTGCAATTGCTTAATAATTACTATATTCATCTTTGATTCTTAATTTGATTGATTGAATTAATTGAATTCTTGTTTTTAGTTTTGTTGCATCTTGAATTTCTATTTTGTTTATGGCCTTATATTCTAGGATTAAAATAACTCCCTCCTTGTGGGATCGATATCTCATTTTTAAGTATATTTGGTTTTATAACATCTCGTTTTTAAGTATATTTGGATTTATCTTTTTTGACATTATGGACTAATAAGTTTAGGGGTCTTATTTTGCATTTGATGGGGAATTATTTTCATTAGATTGTTTGATAGGTTTATTTCTTGCTATATTTATTTTCTTTTTTAATTTTTGTTGTTGTATTTATCTTTGTTGTACTTAGGGATACAAAGGAGGAAATCAAAGAAACAAGCTACTGAACAACTTCAAAAAATTAGGCATGTGTTGAGTTATATTGTTAAATATAATCTAGAACACACCCCTATCCTAAACTGTATTGATTTGTGAGTTTTTTCAAAAGGATATATATATATATATATATTTATAGTATGGGATACCCTTGTATCCTAGATCATATTAATATGTTAGAGGTACAGGAAGATCCATAACCTAGGGACATACATTTGCCCTAGTTCATATCATGAGGGAGTTAAAAACAGTAGGATTCATGATATGGAGACACCCTAATGACGTAAGCTATATGTCTAAGATATTTTTTGCATAAGACTTTATGGTTTAGGCCACATCAGTCCCATACCATGTTCCAAATTATTCCTACCTAGAATCATCCATTGCATAGTAAAAATTTTAAAATGTAAAGGGTGTTACAGACCTTCACTGTCATCCCTCTCTCAATTTTCTTTTAATTGGTCTCAAATTCTTCAAATACATAATACTCAAATAAAGTTTCCTAGCTAAACTAACTACATTTTAAGCATTTCCCCTATTTTTTATTAAGATTTCTCATAATTTATGGTTTTAAAAAATATTTTATTTTTTAGATTATTCCTTGCCTATTTTTACTTTTTAATACTTAATTCAGCTACAAAAATTAGTTCATAGCTATTCATAAGCCAAAAAATAAAGGCTCAAGATATTTGGAATACATTAAGTAGCTAAGCACAACCATGGGAAATATACCCGAATGAGAATTCAATAATTATCTTTGAAGAGCCATATCTTTGTTAAAAGTATGCTTATCTTAAAATTCAACCTTTTGAATATAATAAGAATCTTAATTGGGTTACACTAGAGAAGGTGGGATTAGTTTCAGAATTGAGGAGGCTTATAAGCAATGCAGGGTGAAGCATTTATTTTACATTGTCGAATATTCATAAAAAAAGCTTTCCCTCAAAATTCTTACCTTTTTAGGGTGAATTAGAATGTAAAATTGGATAGAATAAACTTGATAAAGTTTAAGCTAGTGGGAATTAAATGGAGATATTCTTTAATAGTATTGGGATATAATAAGGGTTTCATAAATCCAAGTATACAGTGAAGTGAATCACATGTTAACACAATAGTCAATAATGATATATAGATGCACAAGAAGGGGGGTTGAATTGTGATAAACTTTTCGTTAATCCCCTTTTAAAAACTTCGCTTAAAAGAACAAAACTTGTTCGTTTCAAAAGAACTATTGTAAATCACGTTTGAAAAAGATTTTCTAAAATTTGTGTAAAAAAGTAATATTGAAAATCACGATTAAGAGAGAGAGAGAGTTAAGAGATTTCGAAACAGTAGTTTTTATACTAGTTCACCCCAAATCGTGGGCTACGTCCAGTCCTCAGATGTCTATCCGAGATTTCACTATCTCTCAAAACTTTTACAAGTATTCTTTCTCTGAGCCTCTTCAGGTCTCTTTACAATCAATATTCTTTTACTCTTAGCCTCCTCAGGTTATCTGTATCACTTTCAAACTGAAAAGTGTTTCAGACTTGTTACAGAAAAAATCGCTCTAGCTTTTTGCACAGTAATCACTCTCAAGATTAACTTTGATGTAGCATGGTAATTTTTTTCATTCATTGATTAGTCTACAGTCTTCAACTTCAACTCATATTTATAGCCTTCGTCTTCAACTGCTTCTTGATAATTATTTCTTGATTCTTTAAAGAAACGGTTATTCAGTTTGAGTTCTGTAACTAACTCAAATTGAAGCTTCCTTCTGCTTTCTAGCGTCTGGATTTGCTTCCGTCTGCTTTTGCTTACGTCTTCTTTTCAAATAGTTTTAGTCTGCTTTTTTACTTGGCTTCCGTCTGCTTTTCAAATAGCTTCCGTCTATTTTTTTTCTTCCGTCTGCTTTTCTACTTAGCTTCTGTCTGCTTTCAAATAGCTTGCGTCTGCTTTTCAAATAGCTTGCGTCTGCTTTTCTACTTGGCTTCCGTTTGCTTTTCATTCGTCTACTTTTTGTTTGTCATCAAAATTATTAATCGTAAAGTCATTTTGACTTAACAATCTCTCACTTTTTGATGATAAAAATACCTTTATTAGTAAGATGAAAAGCTTTACAGATTATAGCCAAAAATACAAAGGTAAGAACTTTAGACTTTAAAAACTTCAAGCTTTTCTTCATCTTGTATTCTTCCTTTCGTTTTTCTTTCTCCCTGTCTCTGTCTTTTCTTCTCTTCTTTTTTTTCTTTTCACTTCTCCCCCTGTTTCTTTATTTCCTCATCTCTTCTCCTCCTATTTGTTATTAATCAAAAAATGATTATAACTGAAAATGTCGCATTAGCTTCTTCAACATCTTTTTAATCTTCTTGACTTCTTTCTCTAGATGAGCTACTTGGGTCTATAAGTCGGGTGCAGTTGTCGGTTGATCAGCTTCTTGTGGTTATTCTTCTTCAAAAGCAACTGTTGTATTGTATGCGTCTGAAGATGGAACACTAGCTTCAACGATCTGTAGAGATGGAGGTTGAACAGGTAGGTAGGATACAGGAAGATCTAGGTCATTAGGAACTAGTAGGCGTGGAGCTGGTCGTCCAAGAAAGGGTAGAATCTCTGTTACTGAAGAGATTGGCCATAGTGGTCGTTGACGTAAAATAGCCTTCACAATAAACTCAATTAAACATTCCATGTCTCTAACCTTTGTTGGTTTGAACTGGCCTTCTGTAAGTTTTCCCCCCTCTGGATCATTTATCATTGCTCGACTACCACTCGTTCCTGGGTCTTTTGATACGTGATAAGAGATAAACTTCCCTGTTATCTTCTTCTCTACATATCCTGCTTCATAGCACGCTTTGTCTAAAAGACGCACTTCTTCAACAATTTCATCTGCTTTCAGATCATCCATTGCAGGTTCTGGGTATAACTTCATCTTTCCCTTATCACCATTTTGCTCAATTGGATGCCTTGGTTGGATATCTGGCACAACCTTTATCTCAGTATCTTCTAAGATTGACAAAATAGTTTGAGGCTTACTCGGCATCTGAGTTGGGTATGATGTCTTCCCTATTACTTTCAAATGCTCACAGAAGCTTTTCTCTTCTTCATTCAACATATGCATAACACTTTCATTCACCAAAATTGGTTTGAAGTGTACCTTTAATATTTTCCATGGTATTTCCTTGATGATTATCGATGTAGTCTTCTTCTTCTTCACAAGTTCGACTTCTTCAAACACATTGATTTCCAAATCTTCTTTCCTAAGAAGTGGAATAGCGTTAACCTGTTCCTCACTGTGTTCGACTGGCTCCTCTGTCTGAACAACAATAGGTGTAGCCTGCTCCTGACTGACTATTGCTGAATGTGATGAAGTATTTGTTGGGACCAAACTGAGTTCTTCAAATTGATCAGTTGGAACAGCAGTAGGAATAACTTCCTCTTAACTAACTTCCTCAAAAATAGGATTATCATTCACCACGCTAATTTCCTGAGTAGTAAAAGTAATTTCCTCCTTACTGACCTCCTCAACAATAGAAGTAATTTCCTTCTGAGTCACCTTCTCAGTAGTAAGAGAAAGTTCCTTCTGACTGACCTTCTCCTTCTGTTGAGCTTCAATTAGTCTTGGAGTTTTTTGAGATTGTTGCTTCTGCATCTCAGACTCCAATTTCCTTCTTCTTTCAATCTCTTTAGCCTGTTTGGCTGAATCTTCCCGTAAAATCGAAACTAGAGGACTTGTAGCTTTAGGTGCGTGCAACTCAGAGTTTTCTTCTTATTTCATCTCTCTGGATTGCTTTTCTTTTTACTATCGCAAGGTTCAAACTCTAGGTGACCTTCTTTCTTGCTTCGGAATCTCACTCACGAGTGTTTCCCCTTTTATTTTTAGAGCACATTCTTCTATAACTCGCACCCTGTTACCTTCTTTTTTAGAGGTATTCTTTTCTTTCAAGATTTCGTCTTACGATTTTCTTCTTACTTCAGTTATGGGCTTTGTCTCCTTAGCTTGAGATTTAGAACTCTTCACGGGAGATTTCTTCATTGTATGCTCCCCTTCAGTTCTTGCTTTACTCCGAGAATCCACTTTTGTTTTATCCAGATTCCTCAGACCCATTTTGCCTACAGTTGCTAAATTGATGAAACTCTTAACAGGCATCTTCACTCTGTTTCCCTTGTTAAGTAGGACTCCAGAATTCTTGAATATCCTTGTCAGCAACATTCCATAAGGATAACTGTTTGTATCCTTCATCGCCTTTACCATATACTGAAAAATCAGAAATGGTAGATCTATGGGTTGGAGATTTAACAGGAAAAATATGCACTGTTCATCCAGTGTTGTTACCAAGTGCCTTGAACCCAATCTAGGTAGAATACAACTAAACAGTATTGTAAACAGGACCCTTGCCTTCGGCACTAGACTTGACGTCTTCCCCTCCGATGGGTCGTTATCACCATACAATTGTCGATTAACTTCTACTTCATTAACAATGAGCTTTGTCATCCATCTGGCCTTGCTTGTAAGCTTTTCTCTAGCCGATGGACACTCCGTTATCTTCTCAAGTGACTCCTTCATTACTATTATAGATAATCGATCTACAAAAGAAACATTAGTCTCGTCTACTAGCTTCACATTCTTCCAGAACTCGTACACCTCTTGGTAGTATACCTCTTCTTTGATTTGGAAGAATTTTCTTCACCCAGCCGCAACTATCTGGTTTGATGTTCATGTCATCTTTCTTTAGAGACTCAAAATCGACATGTCTTCCAAAAATCATTGCTGGCTCCATTTCGTCTTCTGTGGTTAGGTAACTGTTTGCACTCCTTTGTCTTGCGAAAAGGTAAAGCTAGGTTGCAGATAATTTGAGAGAACTTGAGAAATGAAGAGTTTTAGATTATGAGTACTCGAAAGATAAATGTTTAGGGTATATCAAGAGTGTTCTAGAATAGGTGTGGTTCTAAAAGTGATGAAAGCTTTTCCCTCCAAAACACCCTTGTGAAAGAAGTTACCAACTGTAACTTACTGTAACTAACGCCGTTAACTTTTATTTATCAGACGGTTGATTCGCTTAGCATCACCATGTTAAGGTTCCGTATGATTTCCTTGAAGCGTTCTTCACTTAATGGTTTAGTGAAGATATCTGCCCACTGAAACTTCGTCTCTACGAACTGAAGACTAACGATCTTTCGTTGAACGTAGTCCCTTAAGAAATGATGTCTGACTTCGATATGCTTCACTCTTGAGTGTTGAATTGGATTCTTTGACAGACTGATGGCGCTGGTATTGTCGCAATGTATTGGGATCTCCTTTTCTTGTATCGAGTAGTCCTCCAGTTGATACTTGATCCACAATATTGTGAACAGCAGCTTGCGGCAAACATATACTCTGCTTCGGCAGTTGATAGCACAATTGAACTTTATCTCTTGCTCGACCATGAAACTAGATTCGGTCCAAGAAAGTGACAATCTCCACTCGTACTCTTTCTGTCAATCCTATCACCGGCATAGTCCGCATCACAATATCCAATCAACCTGAAATCTTTACCTTTCTCATACATTAAGCAAAGATCAGTAGTACCTGCGAGATATCTCAT
>JANVCL010386498.1:0-14577 GCA_026546855.1 Erythroxylum incrassatum
TAGTGGAGGTTAACACGGACATGGAAATGGATGAATTTGTTTTGCCACAACATGGCCATCTGTCGACGGTTTATCGGAAGAATCAAAAACTCCATAGCTCCTAGGTTGTTTCTTTCCTTCACTTGTTTATTTACTTATGCCTCGTGATATATATTGGTGCATTAGTTTGTTAAGTAAATGTGGAGGAGAAACAACCCAGTAGAAAAATATCTTAGCTTTTAGTTTAATCAGTAACCTTTCAATTCAATAAAATCCTCATTTAGTTATGTCTCCAACCTTCCTTCTGGGCCGGATGGTTTTCAACCAATATTTTTTAAGAAGTATTGGGATGTGGTTGGTGAAGAGGTTTTCCAGTTTATGTCGCAAACTTTTACTTCTGATGTGACGGATGCTCAAGTTGCTAAGGGTTTTATTATGCTTGTTCCTAAGGTTCATCCTCCAGAATTGATTTCTCAGTTTCGCCCAATTACACTTTGCAATGTGTTGTATAAAGTGGTAATGAAGGTTTTGTCAAATCATTTGAAACCTTTTATGGATGGTTTGGTTAGCCCGTTCCAGAGTAGTTTTATTCCTGGTCATACCACTGCTGACAATATTATTATTAATCAGGAACTGCTGCATTCTTTTCGGCGGTCTAAAAGTAAAGTGGGTCATTTTGCTTTGAAAGTTGATTTGGAGAAGGCCTATGATAGGATCAATTGGGACTATCTGTGGTTTGTGTTGCAGGTCTTTGGTTTTCCTTCTCAATGGATTAATCTGCTTTTAAGTACTCTTTCTCAGTCTTCATTGGCTATTATATGGAACAACAACCCCTTTGTATGGAAGGTTTGACTATGCTTATTTAGAGAGCACCGAGGAGTAAACAATGGCTGCCGGTTAGGGCATCTAAAAGTGGGCCAGGTATTAGTCATTTACTTTTTGCTAATGATTTGCTAATTTTTGATAAGGCTTCAGCTCAGCAGGCTACTGTAGTCCGTGAGGTATTGGATGTGTTCTGTATGGTGAGTAGGCAGAGGGTTAATCTTTCTAAGTCAAGAATTTTTTTCAAATTCTGTTTCTTATGTTCGAAAGTCCTGGTTACAACAGTTGCTGGGAGTAGCAGTTACTTCGAACTTGGGTAGGTATTTGGGTGTTCCGTTATTGCATGGACGTACTTCAATTGCTCATTATCAGCATATTGTGAGTTCGGTGGAGACTAGGTTGGCTAATTAGTATTCTACCTTTCTAAGTCCAGCGGGGAAGGAAGTGCTTATTAAGTCTTCTATTTCTTCGCTACCAATTTACACGATACAAATGGTTTGGTTACCTTCCTCTGTTTGTGGTACTTTAGATCGGTTAGCTCGTGATTTTATTAAGGTTCCTCGCATGAGAGGCGTAAACTGCATTTGGTTGGTTGGAATTGGCTTATTCGGCCAAAGTTTTTTGGTGGTCTTGCTTTAAAAAGTTCTAGATTGATGAATGTTGCTTTGTTGGGTAAGTTGGGATAGAAATTATTTTTAAATGATTATGCTTTGTGGGTGGAAGTGTTACGTTGGAAATATTGTAATGGTGGGTCTATCTCCTTTTTTGCTGAGGGTTCAACTTCCAGTTCATGGAAGGGGGTAGTTAAAAGTTTTAATTTGTTGTTTCCTCTTTCGGTTTGAAAGGTTGGGGATGGTTCTCAGATTAGTCTTTGGATTGATACTTAGTGCTCGGGAGGTCCTTTAGTGAATCATATAGATGGTTTGACAATAGGGGAAGAACATTTTCGGGTAGCACATATAATTAATGATGGTTCTTGGGATTTTTCGTGATTACATTATGCCATTCCGATTCATCTCAGGGAGGTTATTCAGACCATTCCTTTGTCTTTATTTACTTCTGGTCGGGTCGGCCTAATGAGGCCCAACTTCAAGCCCAAGCATTAACAATCCAGTAATAAGAGGTCGTCTCTCATGCAAACACTAAGACTTACGTGAAAACCTAAACCTAATGGCAACCTGCGGCATATATAAGCTACTGTTCTGCCATGATGAAGGTACGCAACATAAACCCTAGTTTCTTCTCTACTCCAGCGACCAAACTATTCTCAAAATACTGACTTGAGCGTCGGAGGGACCTTCCGGGAATCAACCCCCAGAGTGTCTTTATCTGTTTTGCAGGTACTCATCATCCAAAACTACTCAGGATAATGGATCAGAACAACGAAGTTCCTGTTCAGCAAAATCCGACTGAACCAAACCAGAAACTACTTCTATTGGTTGTCTGATGAGTGGTAACACCAAACCAAATTAGTATATAGCAATTTGAGTTTGAATACTTGGCGAACAAGAGAACTTAATGAAGACATAAGTCATGTCTAGAGTTTTCATGTGGAGTAGCAAGAGGCTGGAGCTCCTGAATCTTTATGGTTCATGGCCAGGAGATGGGATTTTAGATTTTACCGTAATAAAATGATGTCATTTTATTCGTAACAAAATGACATGATTTTAATGATTAATAAAATGAAAATCAAGTTACGAGTTAGGCTAGGATATGCAGCTCTAATTTTTGTGCAATCTAAATTTGAATCCACTTGTACAGTTCGAGTTTGAGTTTGATTGTATAGCCCGAGTCTCAACTTGATTTGAAATCTGAAATTAAAAAAAGTTCAAATTTAATACGAAGTCTAATCAAATTAAGTTAAGCTTATAAATTTTAAACGGAATTGAGACAAATCATTTTTTATACCTATGGTAAAAGTGAATACAAGTATCTTTTATTTATTTAACTATTTTGGTTAAAGTTACCTCCTAAATTCATTTTCTTTTAATTCTTCATTAAGAGTTTATACTTTTAATGAAAAAAGACTTTATACTTTTTTATAATAATTTAATTTGTTTCTTATCGATAAAGGTGAAGGTGAATGCAATATTCTGTAATTTCAATTTGTTTAATAATTTTGATCAAAACTCAGTCTTTTATTTATTACTATTATTTAATTTTATTAGAGTCTGTAATAATTTTTCTTTTGAAATATTTAATTTGTTTTTTAAATAGAGGTAAATGCAATATTTCTTAAATTTAGTTTGTTTAATTATTTTTAATTTTTTATTCTTATCATAATTTGCATTGATACTTTTTTTATCATGAATAGGGATTAGTTTAGTTCTTTTAAAAAAATGAAAATGGATACGGTAGTCCCTAACTTTTATTTGTTTAACTATTTTGATGAAAGCTCACTCCTCGATTCATTTTTATTTCTATTTTTAATAGATTCATAGTAAATTTGTATTAAGAAAATTTTAATCTACTATTTATAAAAAGGTAAATACAAAGGTGATCGTAAGTTTTGTTTGTTTAACTAATTTCAAAACTAATTTTTTATTCTTAACTAAAATCTGCATTGATATTTTTTATTAAGAGGGATTTAATTTGTTTTTATAAATAATTGTGAAAGAGAATGCAATATACCCTAACTTTTTTCTTGTTCAAAACGCAATTTTCATTTTTTTATTTTTTCCTTGGTCAATAAAAAAAGATTCAATTCAATTTATTTTAGAAAAAAGGACAAAGGTGAATGCAATATTTCTAACTTTTCTTTTTGTATCTATTTTTTATTCTTGATTAGAGTTTGTATTTATATTTTTTATTTTCGATTTTTTTATAAATAAAGATGAAAGTTAATGCATTCCTCGTGAACTTTTATTTTTTTAACTATTCATTGTCTACCTATTGATTCATTCTTTAAATTATAATTAAGGAAATCTAAAGTAATTTTAAAATGTGAAACAAGTAATTAATTTTAATAATAAATCTTGTATTTTCTTAATTACTGATTGTGTATGTAATGCATTTTTATTATTGAATTTTATATTTCTTGATCAATAAATAGAAATTTTACAAATTTTAATATTGTTTATTTAGAACAAAGACCATAAACTATGACTTAAATGGTAAGTGATTATTTTCATAAATTAATTAATTGCTCCACTGTTAGGCCTTCATTCTTCTTTTACGAGCATACAAAGGCTGGCGATTTACTAGTGACCAATAATATTATGCGCTTAACTTTTTGGTCTAAGTAATAATAAGCTTATAACGACTAAAAGCCATTGGGCCAAGCGTGATCTACCATTATGACAAACCGGGGTTGGGTTTTCAAGTCCAGTAGAAGAATTGGGTTTTGATTAGAACATCATAATACATGAAGGTTCTCTGATCTTAATCAAAACATATATTAATGCCAAAAAAGACCTAAGATTAATTCCCCCTCTTTTAAATAAAAAATTGTATAATTCCATTATAATCAAGAATGGCATGCATGGAAAATGCTCATCTTGAATGTGTGATATGTTTAAGAAGTGTTAATCCCTTTACAACTAATGTGGTCTATTTTATAGCCATACCTCGGGACGATTAGTGATAAGGGGTGCTTGACAAGCCTGTAGCACGAGAGATGGTTTCTTACCTGACAGACCTGTCAAGTCTCTAAAAAAGACGAGAGAAAAATGATTAATGTAAAATAAAAACATGACATTGGAGGACGTTTATTTCAAAACGTCGTTCGTTGCAAATGTCATTCCATGTTACTTTTTTTTAGAATTGTAAAAATTCATTAATGACAAAGAAGGTTTAATGGCACAAAATTTGGAGTGTGGCCTCTCCTAAATCAACTACCCAAATGGTAGTGTTTCAACATTTCTAATTAGATGGGAACGTCAACGTATTGACCATAAAAGGATATTAACTAAGCAGTAATGTTTTTGTAAAAAGGGTAAAAATCTCTTCATCCGATCTTCGCAACCTCAAATTTTTACGATTGGGGCTGATTTCTCTAGAGACTTCAAGACTTTATGACTTTGAGAAGACTAATGGAAGAAGGAGACACTTAAAGATCTTTCAAGATCAAGGCTTGTCAGACAAAAGAGGTAAATGCTAAGCCTTACTTGTTTGTTCTGTTTAGCTCTATACTATGTAGAACATCTTACATTCATGTGTAGGGAGCAAAGTTAAAGATTATGAAAGTATATACTCTGATACTCAGTTATGCGATGGTATAACAATGTGCTAGATATTTAGAGGGGTACTTGCTCTACAAGTTTGATTTAGGTTTTTAAGTATGATTAGCTCTCTGAGTTCCCTGAGGGTTTCTGTGATAAGAGTCTTTAGAAGAGTTATTACCAGTAAACCATCTGAGGTTTCTTTTTTTCAACAATACATATACACAAATCCCTAGTATAGAGTACGAATCATCCTATTTGGACTTAGTGAGTGACAAGTTGATCAATTTTTCTATAATTTGAGTGAAGGAGCTCCCAGATTCGATCCATAAGCATTTCCTAGCTATATGATTCCATATAGTGCTGTTGTAAGGACATGTGAAGAAGAGATGATCTCTTGTTTCCACATGGACTTAGCCCATTGGACATGTTCTGTCTGTATGCAAATATGACATTCTGTCTACTGTATTAAGTATGTTTTAGACTGCTAACCACAGTGTAAAGGATATCCGTAGAGTCAAAGCCTTGCTCCATATGAGCTTACGCCATGCTACCTTTGGTTTTCTACTTCTTAGTAGATCTTTGGTGGTTTTGTTGGTAAGTTTATGGATAGGTTGGTCCTATTAGTATAATGTGTCAGGAGAGGTTGGGTTAGATGGATAAGTAGGTTGCAGATGCCGTAAGTTGTGAGGAAAGTTCCATATATCATCATTAATCATGGAGTTGAGTCTAATGTTGAGGTATGAGGTTTATGGACTATTTAGGTTAGTGAAGTGTTGTATGAGATGTCCTATAGTTGACCAACTGTCATATCAGACAGATATCAAGTTACCGTTCCTAATTAAGCAGGAGACACCATTTTGTACCTTGTTTTTCAACTTCAGAAGTTGGTTGAGAAAGAGAGAGTTTGAGGTGGATTGCTTGATTCCCCATCAGCTTCCATATTTGAGGAAGTAAGAATGAAGCCCATTTTATCCAAAGTGAGGTTTTATCTGTTAGTATCTACCATAGCTTTTCAAGGATCAAGGCTTGATTTGTGATATTGATTAGAGTAATGTTTAATCCACCTTCGTCTTTAGGAAGACATATTTTTCCCACTTCACTTGGGCAGACCCTTTTGCAACATTTGAATGACTCCGTAGGATGTTTTTGAGTAGCCTTTCTATTGTTTTAATTATGCCTTAGGATAGAAAGATGTGGGAGCTCCAATAAACATGTAGAGAGTTTAGCATTGATTTGATGAACTGTACCTTCTTAACAGAGGAGAGAGATTTGTTTACCTATGAACTGATATTTTCTGTATTTTCTCTAAAAGTGGTGTGCACTCCATGTAGTTAAGCCTTTTGGTAGATGTAAAAGTTAGAGAAAGAGAGAAAACCCTTGAAGGAAAAGTACTGTTTTATATGTTTTACTAGGCTCATAGTACAATATATATAATACAACTATATAGGCCATAGGCCCTGACAAACTAAAACCTAGTGTTAAACCTAACTAATACAAAATAAGCTATATATACAATTCAACACTCCCCCTCAAGCTGGAGCATATAAGTCATATGCACTATGCTTGTTACAAATAAATCCAATATGAGGACCCCGTAAAGACTTAATGAAAATATGCGATAATTGATCATTCGAGCTAACATAACTAGTAGCAATACAACTCGATAAGGCCTTCTCTATAATAAAATGACAGTCAATTTTAATCTGTTTGGTCATCTCATGAAATATGGGGTCGAAGGCAATATGAAGTGCATCTTGATTATCGCAAAGAAGCTTCATCTTTGACACTTATGCAAATTTTAACTTATGAATCAACTGTTTCAACCATAGGAGTTCATAGGTTACCAAAGCCATAACATGATATTTGGCTTCTGCACTTGATATAGCAACAACTGCTTATTTCTTGCTCTTCCAAGACACTAGATTACCTTCAACAAAGATGGAATATCTTGAAGTAAACCGTCTATCATACGAAGATCCTGCCCAATCAGCATCAGCATATCCAATCACCTATGTATTACCCCTATTCTTTTACAATAATCTTTTGCTCGATGCCTCTTTGATATATCTCAGAATATGAACAACTACATCCCAATGACTATCACATGGAGACTGCAAGAACTGACCGATGACAATAACTGCAAAGGAGATATCAGGTCGAGGAATAGTAAGATAATTAAGCTTACCAACTAGTCTTAAATACCTCCCTGGATCTACAGAGGCTCCCTTTGTTCCGGTAAAAGTTTTAAATTAGGATCCATAGGAGAGTCAAATGATCTGCAATCCAAAATTTCAATTTCTTTCAAAATATCTAATGCATACTTTTTCTAAGAAATAACAACACCAGAGTTAGACTATTCAACTTCTACACGAAGAATGTACTTGAGTAATCCCAAATCGTTAGTCTAAAAATGACTAAATAGGTGTTGCTTTAGCTGATCAATACCATCCTAATCACTATCAGTGATAAAAATTTCATCAATGTAGACAACAAGATAAATGCACTCCCCCTGTGACTAATATCTATATAAAACAGAATGATCAGACTCAGTTTAAGTCATACCAAACTCTTGCAAGACAACGCTGAAGCGATCAAACCAAGCCTGCAGAGATTGTTTCAAACCATCTAGTAAGCGATGGAGTTTACATACCAAACTAGACTCCTCCTGAGCAACAAAGCCAAGTGGTTGCTCCATATAGATTTCTTCCTCAAGCTCACCTTGTAAAAAGGCATTCTTAATGTTCAACTGATGTAAGGGCCCGTGCTGCATAGCATTCATAGATATAAACAGTCGAATAGAAGATATTTTGGCAACAGGAGAAAATATTTCACCATAGTCTAGCCCATAAATTTAAGTATATCCCTTTGCTACTAAACGAGCCTTATAACAATTAATTGCACCATCTGGACCAACTTTAAATTCCAAGTACTATTATCATGTAAAGTAATCAACTTCTCTACCATTACTTATCTCCACCTAGAATTTGAAAGTGCCTCACTAACAATTTTAGGGGCAGAAACCAAAGATAAAGAAGACAAGAACGTAAAATAGGGTGAAGACAAGCGATGATAACTAAGAAAAGTGTAAACGGGATAAGGGTTACGAGTAGACCGTGTACCTTTTCGAAAAGCAATAGGAAACTGATCAGCAATAGGGAGGGCCTTAGTTGGTTGAGATGTTGAGGTAGGGAGTGAGTTAAAGATGTCATCTGGTGCAGAAGGAGCAATGGTGTCAGAAGTAGTATGTAGATCCGTAGTAGGAGAAGAGTCGATGTCTACAGGAGGTTGAGACGGAGGTCGATGATGATACAGTTGCAATGGTGCAGAAGGTAGAATAGTTTCATACGACTAAATAGGCATAAAAGGATGAATAAGAAGAATTTTAAACATTGAATCACTCTCAAAAGAATGAGAAGAAAAGAATGGAGATGTCTTGAAGAATGTAACATCAACAGAAATGAAGTAACACTAAGTAGCTGGAGAATAACACTTATAACCTTTTTGAAGAAGGGAGTAACCAAGGAAAATGCAGTTAGTGGAACGTGCAAAGAGTTTATCCTGACCAGGGACAAAGTTATGTACAAAACAAGTGTAACCAAAAACTCAAAGAAGAAGAAGATATAATGGCTGGTCAGGAAACAAGATAGAATAAGGAATCTTGTGCTGTAAAACAGAAAGGCATCCGGTTAATCAAGTAACACGCAATGAGAACGACATCAGCCCAAAAACGAAAGGGAACTTGATGATGTAAGAGAAGGGTACGGGTAGTTTCAACAAGATGTCTATTTTTGTGCTTAAAAATCCCATTATGTTGTGAAGTATTAAATTGGGTCTGAATTTTAGCACAAAAGATTCAAAGATAGAAAACAATTCTGAACGAATTTTCATTAAAAACAACTAAGTGCAATGAGAGTAATCATCAATAAAGGTTACAAAATATTGAAAGCTTAAAACTGAGTTCACACAACAAGGACCCCAAACATCATAATGAACTATCTCAAATTGGGATGCAGCTTGATTATTGACCTGCTTTGGAATTGAATTTTGAGATTACTTTCCAAGCTGACATGACTCAAGGTTAAAAAATGACAGATTAGATAAAATAGGAACAACCTTCTAAAGCTTCAACAAACTTGGATGACCTAAACAGTTGTAAAGGAGAGCTGGAGACTCGACAGCAGTGCAAGTAATTGAAGGACTAATGTGATAAAGACCTTGTGAATCATGCCCTGTGCCAATCATCTGTCCCATGCCTTGGTCCTAAATAAATACAAAATCATGGTCAAAGATGATAAAACAATTCAAGGCACATGTAAGTTTACTAACAAAAACTAAATTAAATGGATAGTCAGGAATATAAAGGATAGACTCTAAAGGCAAAGAGGGAAGAGGATGAGCACGACCTACAACTTTAGCAACTATTTTGGATCTATGAGCTAAAGTAACATAAGGTAAAGAAGTGGTAGTAGCAAATTGTGAAAACATACGACAGGTTGCCAGAAATATGGTCTGAACTACCTGAATCAAGGATTTATGGTCTTAAGGAAGATGACTTAGAAAGGCACGCAATTGCATTACCAGTAAAAGCAACATTGACTACAAATGGAGAGGCTGCAGATGAAGAAGACTACTTGAACTTAAGGTACTCTTCATAATCAGCATTAGTAAGAGTTAAGGATGGTGGTGACTGGATATCATACTGAGAGTCTTCAAAATGAGCAACATTGGCCCGAGGAGGATGATCATGTATCTTGTAACACTTCTCCTTTGTATGGCCTCAGTTATGACAATATTTACACTTGGGGCAATTACTCCAATTATCCCCACAATCATCGTTCTATTTACCTCGACCACTATTTTGAGCTTGAGAAGCTAAAACTGAATTCTCACTAGTAGAACCACTTGATATTGCAGGAATTGGGGAGACACGAAGAAGGAGGGCAAAAACATCATCTATAGTAGGCACAAAAGGACTAGCAAGAATTTGATCACGAATCGGAGCAAGTTTAGGACCTAGAGTGGCAAGGGTATAAATTATAAAGAACTTATCCCTCTGAGCTAGATCCTCCGGTGCAGTCTGACCCGCAGGTAAAAGAGAATTATACTAAGCTTTGATGGATGCCATCTGACCAAAAAAACTCTGGAAGTGCCATACTTGCTACTGCATATTAATCAATTCAGACACAACAGAATATAGGTGGTGGATGACATTAGTATAAAGAGTTTTCATTTGATTCCAAAAGTTATAGCAATTTGTATAATTGGTATAAATTGGGAAAAGAGAAGGGTCAACCGACTGCCACAAGAGACTACATAATAAGGCATCAGCTCTTAGCCATACTTATTTGTTTGTTTTCAATTCTTCAGCCTTTGTGGTCAAATGATCTTTTAAGCCTTGACCCATACACCACAATTCAACACTCCTTGACCATGAAACATAGTTAAAGCTTCCCATCAACTTATCTGTAGCAATTTTCAGAGACGGAGAGAACATGCTCGAAAAAGGACTTGACTTGTTTGATGAATTAGCACCCTCTATGTTTAGATCAAAGGCAGCTCCAAGAAGAATCCAAAGTAAGTGAAAAGTGTAGAGAATGATTCAAAATATGTATGGAAACTGATTGGAATGAGCACGATGGAGCTTGTGGTTAGATTTTAGGGATAGGCTTGCCAGGACCTCCTAATTCCAATGGTGTGGTCAGTGACTTCAACTGGTCACCAGTTTAGCAGGATTAGACTTTGAAATGCTAGACAGTGGTAGTGGACTCCAGTGGCTCGTGGCGACGATTCTAACAGCGAAACTTTAGGGTTAGGTTGATAGAAGGATCCCGAACACAGTGGTGTGGTTAGATTTTCCAACAACCATCGAAACAAAAAAAGAATAAACCTAAGAATACGTCGTGGGAGAGACAAAAATGGTTTCTAGCCGCTAGTGAGAGAGATTTTTGGGGTTTTCAGCTCTGATACCATATAAAAGTTAGAGAAGAGAGAAAACCCTTGAATGAAAAACATTATTCTATATGTTGGCTCATTGTATAATATATATACAACAACTATATGGGCCATAAGCCCTAACAAACTAAAACCTAGTGTTAAACCTAACTAATACAAAATAAGTTATATATACAATATATATAATTCAACAGTAGAAAATGGTAATCCTAGCTACAACATGGGTGTGTTTTTAAACTTCATTCCAGTGGTCTAAAAGATGAGAGTTCTCAAGGCAGTGAAACTTTGGATAGGAGGTAGTGGCTCTTTGTTGGGTTGAATTGTATACCTAAGAATCTTTTAAAAGTGCCAAGAGCTTTCATATAACTTTGTATGGAGTCCATTTTTTCCTGCAAAATAAAAGGAGATCATTTGCAAAATAAGGTTAGTCAGTCTAATTTTCCTGCATTTTGTATGATTCCCGAATTTGGAGTTATTGAGCACTTCATGCTTGATGAGTGAGTTGAGCGTCTCCATGCAAAGAATGAAGAGGTAGGAGGATAGGGGATCCCCTTGTTTGAGACCTCTTGCAGCGTTAAAGAATTTGGTAGGAGTGTCATTGATCAATATTGGCAAAGAAATAGATGTTATGCATTCTTTTAACCAGTAAGTGAATATATCTGGAAACTCGTGGGCCTTCAATATTGTCCAAAAGAAGTACTATCTCACATTGTTAAAAGCTTTATGAAAGTCTATTTTGATTGTACAATTTGGAGAGTAACTGGATCTAGAGTAACCATGAAGGAGCTCTTGCACTATGAGGATGATATCCCATATATGTTTGTCATTCAAGAAGGCACCTTGATTGTCACTGATCAGTAGGAATAGGGCTTGCTTCAATTTAGTGGTTAGAATTTTGGAGATAACTTTATAAAGGAAATTTGCACAGATGATTAGTCTGAACTCACTAAAGTTTATGGGGTTAGAACATTTAGGAATCAAGCAGATAAAGGTTCTATTGATCTCCATGAGAAGAATCCCCTTGGAGAATAACTCCTGGACTGCCTGTGTAATAAAATGTCCAACGGTGTTCCATGATTTTTGAAAGAAGAAACCATTAAGACCATCAGGGTCTGGGGCTTTAGAACCATCCATTCCAAATACTACAGTTTCTCTTTCAGTGTTGTCCATAGGTTTAATGAGAGAATCAAAATCCAAAAATGAGATTTGTGTAAGTGAGAATTGCCTGAGATCTTCGAGAGTAGTAGTAGAGGGACTAGGGGTACTAAGTAGGTTTTCAAAGTATCTGACTGCTTCCTCTTGGATTTCCTGAGGAGTCTGAAGTGCTAAGCCTTCCTTGGAAGTTATAGAATATATTTTGTTGCAATTTTTCCTTGCAAGAATTAAGTTGAAAAAGAAGCTAGTACAGTTATCCCCGTCCTTTAAGTAGCTCAGTTTAGCTTGTTATTATAAGAGAGTATTATGACTTTGCGTGGCCTATATGAACTGAGATAACAACAATTTTTCTTTTTCCAATAGCAAATGATCAATAGGATTTGAAACAAGTTTAGATTGTATATCTTGGAGTCTAAGTTTGAAAGAGTTAATTACATAATTGCAGAAGCTATGGGTCTATGCAAGGAATTCAGTACTTTCATTTCTTGCTTATTGATCTTTAATTTTTGAACACAACAGAATTGTTTGGTCCCTTGACAAAAGTGTTCTGCCCTTTTTCTACATGCATTAGAGAACCCCGGTATATTCACTAGGTAATTGTTAAATCGGAAAGGATGATGTTTAACTTTCTGGAACAAGTTGTCAACAAAAATTAGGGTGTGATATGAGAAGAGAGGATCTTTAAATGTAGCAATAATGTTGGGGAAATGTTTACGCTAGATGTCATTGACTAGGGCGCAGTCTAATTTCTTCCTAATATACCAATCAAATTTTTGTTTATTGGACCAAGTGAAAGTGTGTCCAACATACTTAAGATCAGTCACTCCTAGTTCCTCCACACATTCTTTCAAATCAACTATATAGTTCTTTATATTGCAATGCCCTTGTGCTTTGGATGTGTATAAGATTGAATTGGAATATCCACAGATAAGCCACAGATTGGAGATGCTTTTGCTGATAGATTTAAGATTATTCCATAAGCATCTTCTCTAAAATTTTAAGTTGCTTGGATATATAAATGATAAGGGCAACTTTAGAAAAATTAGATTTGCAACTGTTACATATGATTTTTCTAAAATTTCCTTTTCTACTGTGTGTGATATATTGTGATCCTTAAGTACATGATTGTGTGCTTCATTACAATCTTTCTACAGCTCATTATTTTTAACATCTATATTGACAGATATTGTGGAAGGCTCGAGGATTACCAATGCACCAATACCCTCCTATGTGGCTATTATTTCTGTATGTGGGATAAAAGGATTGGGATTCTCCATTGAGGTACTAAGGGAAAGGGTGGTCGTTTGTTAAAGAAGAAACCAACAATAGTGGATTCCCATCTTCGTGCTCCTTCCTTCAAGACTTCAAGATTAAGGCAAACAACTAATTTTCCATCCATTTCCATGGGTGGTGAATAGGACAAGATTAAGGGAGTTTGTTCTCCAACTACTTACTTCCAAGATTTCCAAATAAGAGCATCCAAAGAAGATGTTATGTTTGGAGCATTGAGAATAGGGGTAGTGTTGGAGGTAGGGGTGGGAAGGTGAGAGGGTAAAGTTGGAAAACCAGATGGGGAGGGTGAAGTTGTGTGGTTCATCATGAGGGCTGAAGCTTGAAATAGGAAAGTTGTAGCTTTTAGGGTTGGTCCGTCAAAAAACTGTTATGAAAAAATAGTAAAGAAAAGAGGTAGGAGTGTGGTGAGGTATGGGGAAGTCTAAGTTAACCTTGGTGGAGAAGTGGTGCGGATGGAGCAGAATGTAGAGTGAGTTGTGAATAAGTGAAATGAAGGTTGCAGTGAAGAAGGAAGGATGAATGGGAGCAATGGTGAATGGAGTCAAAGTGTACAAGGAAGAAGGGGAAATCAGACATATGTAAGTATATTCTAGAAGGGCAAGGAAAGGAGTAACCGAGTAAAATATTACTCCATTCGGTTATGGGTAAGCGGAGACGTTTTGGACAAAAATCAGACGCAAAAAGTAGACGGAAGAAAAGTAGATGATAGAAAGTAGACGGAAGAAAGTAGACGATAGAAAGTAGACGGAAGGAAAGTAGACGGAAGAAAAGTAGACGATAGAAAGTAGACGGAAGAAAAGTAGACGATGCAAAAGTGAGATGATACAGAAGTAAGACGATAGAATTAGCTTTTGAGGTCTTCATGAAAGTTGTAGATCTCGAAGTCTTCTTTCCAATGGTCCAAAAACAAAGTCAATCCGACATCTGTAGCAAAAGTTATGGCATTCGTACTGAGACATGTACATTACAAGTGAGGGCATAAACGTGTTGGAGTATTTTGGCCATAACTTCTTCTCTAGACCTCCAAATGACCTGATTCTTGAACCATTGGATTCGTAAGACTTTTCTCTATATCTCCTCCAAAAATTGAAGTTATCTGAATTGAATGGAGAGAGATTGAGTGAAAAGAGTGATACGGGTACAGTGAGTGTGTTCTTAAAGGTTATGAACTGGTGTTATTCCACTGAACACACTTTAGTATTTTGATGATTTC
>JANVCL010386512.1:0-14574 GCA_026546855.1 Erythroxylum incrassatum
CCACATCAGACAGCCGAACCCTCTCTCATCTGCACTTGTGTAAGCTGTGCAAGAACAGTTCTTTAAGCACTCTTGCTCACAAGTTTTCAGGTTTAAATTCATGTCTGCGAGTGCCACCGATGTGTCTTGAACTCTCACGGGTGCTACCTTTATAAACCCTTCTCCACTCCGACACACCGACACATTCGCCTTTCCTGATGCACCCACCCGATTGGTCCCTGACGTACCAGTCACGAGGTGACTTTGGTTCATAACCTGGTAAGCACTTGCATATAAGTGAATCTGGATTATAGAGATCACAGTTACTGTTTGGACCACATTCGTTGTAGTTATCGCATTCGCCCTTTGGCGAGGACCCTATTACGATCCATCTACGATCATGGCCGTTCCATGTAGACCGTTGGACGAATCCTGATTCTATCGACAATTTCGAGATGATTGTAGAATTCATCACCTCATACATAATGCTAACCTCGTCCTTATTATTCGCAAAACTAACGTTGAAAATGAAATTTTTGGTCGTTTCTGGTAGTCCACTCCATCTCTGCCCTGTCCATGGGCCAGCCCTCCAACTTTTATGGGAACCTTTGTACAGAATCAACTGAGGATAGCCTGTGGGATCAATTCTATAGTATATGTCACCGGTTCCGGGATCATCCTTGGATTTCCAAGATGACAGAAATCGGTCCAAACCGGTTCTCTTGTCCAGTCCAAGCTTCATATTAGGTAATAGAGTATCTGTAGGATAATCAAAGCTCTGCCATAACACCCTTTTGCTACCTTGTTCCAGTAACACCAGATTTCCTGTATCCAGCAGCTGAGCCATGGAATTGTTCGGTGCTAAGGCAGAAATATCACTTGACCAAAGAGGAAAGCTCTGGTTTGTTGCATAGATGACAAGGCTGCCCTGGTTGTTGATAGTTAAAACCCCAGATGAGTCATTAAGGGGTCTATCCCTATTTGCTACCCAAACAACGGTTGGTTCAGAGACTTTGTGGTACCAAATTCCCAAGTAGCGAGGAGTGGATCGTGCAGTGTCTGGACCAAAGAACCCAAGTGCGAAATTTCCTCTGTTAGAGACTAGAACATTACCATCTTTAATGGAATTGCCTGGAGTTATGGTGTCCATTGATACGGAGAAACGAAGAGTAAGGAAGACTAGAAAAATGCTTAAAGACTCCTGTAAAGCATACACGGTTGACTGAAGAAAGTTGTGACTCTCTAGTAAAGTCGTTTATATGGTAGATGTTGGAAATAAATAAGTCTTTTCTTTATGTTTGAATGAGTCTAAATTTAGTTTTTTTTTTCCTAATCTATGGGTCATTATGTAGTCCATAGGAAGATATTTTGCTGAGTTTGTTGAGTCTATAAAGTGCCTATAAATAGCACTACTTCTATTAAATAAACACATCTCTTGCAATATTTTGTTTCGTCCTCTGTTATTCATCAATTTTCCTTTTATATTTGTTTTTTTCTTCTGCTCAAAACCAACATTTTAATATCAGAGCCTACTTTGGTCCATTGGACAATTTAATTCAAGTAAACTTTAGCTCATTGGGTATGGCTTAAATCCTTCTTTAGGTCCTTAAAAGAGAGATACAAATATAGATTTAGGAGTTAGAAAACACGTGAGTGAGAGACACAAATATAGCTTTGGGAGGTGGGAAACACATCATTGATATGTGAGATGGCAGCACTTGGGTTTTCTTCTGTTGTTAGATTTTCTTCTACACAACCACTTCTACCAATCTTCAGTGGTGAGAAATACGAGTGGTGGAGTATCAAAGTCAAAACATTGCTCAAATCACAAGATTTATGAGATTTAGTGAAAATATATCGATATATTAGAACCAGATGAAGAAACAGAGAAAAGATTGAAGGAAACTAAGAAGAGGGATGTCAAAGCACTCTTCATTCTCCAACAAGCAGTGCATGACCCTATTTTTTCAAGAATTGCAGCAGCAACTACATCAAATGGAGCTTGGTCAATACTGCAGAAGCAGTTTCAAGGTGATGCAAGAGTACTAGTGGTAAAATTACAGTCACTAAAATGAGATTTTGAAACCTTGATTATGAAAAATGATGAATTAATAACTGATTTTTTGTTAAGGGCAATGGCAATAGTCAGTCAAATGTGCTCTTATGGTGAACAAATTTCTGATTAAACAATTGTTGCAAAAATTCTGAGGAGCTTGACACCAAAATTAGATCATGTAGTAGTTGTTATAGAAGCTAAGGATTTATCGATTCTTTCAGTTGATGAACTGATGAGGTCCCTTCAAGCTCACGAGTCATGAATCAATAGAATGACTGAAAAGTATGACAAAAAGGCATTTCAGGTGATTGAGGAAACAATCAAACATGAAAGAAATGATCATTCGGTATGTCCTTATTGTAAAAAAACAAACCACCCTCATTATAAATGTTGGTGGAGACCGGACATTAAAAACAACAGATGTGGTCAATTGGGACATATAGAGAAAGTTTGCAAAAATGCCTCACAAAAAGATGCCAATGTAGCCGCTATGGTCCACCTTCAAGAAAATGATGTGTTATTCTAGGATAAGATGCCTACATCCATATCAGAATATGCCCCATGACAAATATGTTTATGCCTATGACCATGCAAATAGCCATGTTTATGTTTATGCAAAAGAGATCTCAACAACCATGCCCATACCAATGCCTACATTGATCACTACATTTTGAATCAATGGGGAGTGTTGGAAAAATGATTCAAAATATCTTAGATTTTTTGAGGATAAATAAGTCTTTTCTTTATGTTTGAATTAGTCTAAATTTAGTTGTTTTTTGTTCCTAGTCTATAGGTCATTATGTAGTCCATAGGAAGATATTTTGCTGAGTTTGTTGAGTCTATAAAATGCCTATAAATATCACTACTTCTATTGAATAAACACATCTCTTGCAATGTTTTGTTTCATCCTCTATTGCTCATCAGTTTCCTTTTTATATTTGTTTTTTTTCTCTACTCAAAACCAATGGTAGAGTTAAACCATAAATGCAAGTTTTTCAAATGTTTTCGACCTTCTAGGATAAATGGTCAACGAAAAAGGCACAAAACATAGTTGAATTTAGTCTGCTAACTGTTTGTTCAAGATTTAAAGTTCTAGTAAAAATTTGGCATTTGAGTTACTACTATGACTATGAATACCGAAACGAGTCATTACATATATCCACTTCAAGGAGCAAAAGATCCCTTCGGATTCCTGCGATGCTCGATCATTTTACTACAACTCTGTGGTCAAAACTGAAAAGATATGAGAAGGCAACAATGATTTTTGTCAGGGGAAACCATTTCCGCCTGATGGGATCTCATCTACTTTGGGTGATGCCATGTAAACTTCATAGATTCTAACCACATTTTAGTAAAAGTCCGAAGCTTTTAACTTTCCCTTTAAAACTAAGAAGACCTGCATTCTTGTATAATTAATTATTTTACATTAGAATCATAACTTTATGCAATTCACGACTTGTAAACAATTTTGCATAATCATTTTGACGGGAAAAATGAAGTATTTAGGAATCACCTTCTTCTAAAAAATTGTTCCCATATACCTTAAGTTTCTAGTGACACTAAGTTCTCACAATTTGGTTCAGTATTTTGCAAGTTATATATAAAATATTTCGGACTGTACTCAAACTGCAACAGTACTGTGGACTCATCTTCAAGCCAGATTTTGGAACTCTTAGAGATAGAATTAAAATTTTATTCCTTCATTAAATTTGTATCCATATGTCTATAGTTTAATCTGAATAAAAAATAATCTCATTTGGATATCTACAAATCAAAAGATGGCCAAATATTGATGTTTGTTTAGTAAAAACACTTCATTTAAGAAATTCCAGTCCACTTCATCAATTTCATCTTAAACTCATCAATTAATCCTTTGTTAATGAATTCAAATGGCCATGAATTTTAGTGGAGAGGAAAAAAATGTGTGAGGAGTTTGTGGTTTAAATTTCAAGTCATTTGAAGGTCGGAAGAAGAAGTTATGGCCAAAAGAGTGAAGGATGTTCAAAACTGTCATACATCTCTGCACTCTCAATGTCATGATTGTGCTTGTACACGATCGTGCATTGCGAAACGCTTCCCCATTGTCTATCGTGCTTTTCCAGATAGCTCCTCATTGTCACGAGTTTTTGCATGATCGTGCAATTCCTAAAATCTCCTTTCGGTCACGATCGTGCGACTCCGCAGATAGTTCCTCTATGTCACGATTGTGATTGTACACTATCGTGACAGACGATGTTCTGTAAAATCATATGAAACTCTAGATTTTCGTCTCTTCTTCTCCTCTTTTGCTAAGTCCAATATTTCTAACTTATGTCTATTATTTTCTCATCATTTCGACTTCTATTCAGCTCAACTCATTCACAAACAAATCAAAATATATTATAAATCACAACATCCAAAAACCGAATAGTTCATAAATGCAGTTCTCATATTCTCTGCATTTTTTCCTTCTTCTACACTTCTTCATTTCATCTCTAACTATCATTTTAATCTTTCTTTCCCGTATCACAACATTACCTTACACCTTTTTCCTTAACTCTAAACTCATTTTAGTTCATTTCTAAAACACTTAAAAAGATTCACGTAATGACAATAAAAACAGAGCATACGTATATCATCTTTCATGAATTTTTTTGCACTCTTTTATACATGCTTTTAGTGATCTTTCCAACTAAAAAATCATTTCAACACCATCTTATGAAATATTGATCATCAAATAAGCAAAAACAAGACATGCAACACACCCATTCTCACTCACGTTTCAGCAAATATACATTCTCATTTTATAAATACTTCACTGTTAACTAACGTGATTCATGTTTCATCTTATACATCATGAAGAACCATACAATGCTTACTTGTTTAAAACTTCAAACTCTTCAAAATCGTGTAAAGCCTAACTTTCCAATATAACACGATCATCAACAGTCGAAGGTTGTAAGGTAAAGTATTTCAATGACAGTGAAGAAGATAACAAAAAGAGATAGCAAACAAAACTTGCATTGTGAGGATGGAAAATTTCTGAAAGTAATGAAGCTTACAGAAGGTGAAGAAAGTCACGAAGAAGAAGAAAACAAGATCAAAAATTTAATTTGGTCTTTCTAGTATATTCGTGAAATCAATACTAGGCTTGGCAAGTGACACTTGTCACTTGTCCAATTTCTATAAGTTTAAACTAGGTTCTTTCATTGAACTAATCCAATCATCTCAAATATTTACTCTAATTGTCTCTCAATTTTCAATAACACTTGTCACTAAATCCCAAAGTCATCTACAAAACTTTTCAATGTCATTTGACTCTTATTTCTACTACCATTGTCAATTGTCTCATCACTTGACATTCCTAATCCAATAATACCCAAAATTTTAGAAATTTCCTAAATTTCACCAAAAATTCTAAATCAACAATTATACTCTCCAAATTAATTTTCAATACAATTAAACCACAATCCTCAACATAATCACATATGTAAATCACTTATACCCGAAAAATGTCAATGAATGTATGTACAATTATTTTATTGTGCAAAAATCAATATTCACGTGTGTGCGTATGTCATATTATGCATGGGCATAAAATGCACTTTCTAACTTCTCAATAATCTCTCGTGTACACTATTCTAGTGTTCTAACCCTTAACATGGGATAATGGGATGTTACAATTCTCCCCTTCTTAAAAAATTTCGTTATCAAAATTCTTACCTATTTGCTCAAACAGGTGGGGATATTGTCTCCGTATGTGCTCCTCCGTTTCCTAAGTTGCTTCCTCAAATCAGTGATTCCTCCAAAGGACTTTCACCTGTGGAATTACTCAGCTTCTAGACTATTTTATTTGAGATCCTAATATCTTCATCGGCTCCTCAACATAACTTAGGTTGCTAGCAACTTCAATCTCTTAAGCCAGTAACACATGCATCGGATCAGACCGGTATCTTTGGAGCATACTCTCATGAAATACATTGTGTAACTGAGACATCTCGTTCGGTAAAGCTAACTTGTATGCCAAAGGTCCTATCCTCTTAATAATCTCATAAGAACCAATGTACCTGAGGCTCAGCTTGCCCTTTTTACCAAACCTCGGCACTCCTCGCAAAGGCGATTCTCTTAAAAACACTTTGCCTTTTACACTGTATTCCACATCCCTTTGATGTTGATCCATATAGCTCTTCTGTCTATCTTGAGCCGCTTTAATTCGACTTTGGATCAGTTTCACCTTATCCACAATATCTTGTATCAGTTTTGGGCCTTCAATCATTCCCAAGCCCTCTTCATCCTCATATAGAGGCAACTAACATTTGCTGCTATACAATGCCTCATACGGTGCCATTTCGATACTACTGTGATAATGGTTGTTGTAAGCAAATTCAATCAATGCTATGTACTAATCTCATGCTCATTGAAACTCCAATACATATGCCCTGAGCATATCCTCAACAATCTTGATTGTCCTCTTACTCTGCCCATTTGTTTGAGGATGAAATACAATACTAAAGTTTAACTTTATACCCATAGCTGACTACAAGCTCTTCCAGAATCTCGAAATAAATCTAGGATCCTTGTTTAATACAATGGACACTAGAACCCTATGCAATCTCACTACTTCATTCACATATCTCTGGGCTAACTGGTCTAGTGAGTTATTCTTTCTCAATGGTAAGAAATGGGCCAACTTAGTTAATCGGTCTACCACAACTCATATGGCATTATTCTATCTCGGAGTCTTTGGCAATCCTATAATGAAATCCATGGTATTTTGTTCCCATTTTCACTCCGAAATAGGCAACGAATGTAGCTTTCCAACCGCAGCCTGATGCTCAGCCTTAATCTACTGGCATGATAAAAACTTAGAAACATATTCCACTACTTGCTTCTTACATATTCCACTACTTGCTTCTTCATCCCAAGCCACCAAAAATGTTGCTTCAGCGTGTTATACATCTTGATTGTACCAGGATACATAGCATAAGCTACCATATGAGCTTGCTCTAGAATTTCCTTTCTCAATTCATCTGCATTAGGCACACACAGCCTTTGCTTCAACCACAGTATCTCATATTTCAGTTCAAATTCAAAATCCAATTTCATTTTCAACTTCTCAATGAGCTTCACCATTTTGGGATCTTTATTCTATACCTTTCTTATTCTATCATGCAACACTAGCCTCAACTTTAATGTAGCAATTATTGCCTTATTCTGCTCTAGATTCAACTCCACATTTAGAGGTCTTAATTAAATTAAGCCTGGTAACCTTGATAATTGAATCTGAGCTACACTGTTATTCGATTTTATACTCAATGCATCTGCCACCACATTAGCTTTACCTGGATGATACACAATCGTACAGTCATAGTCTTTCAACAACTCTATCCATCTCCTCTGTCTCATGTTCAATTCCTTCTGACTCAACAAATACCTCAAGCTCTTATGATTAGTGTATATCTGGAGTGTCTCTCTATATAGATAGTTCTCCATATCTTTAAAGCGAAAACAATTGCAGCAAGCTCCAAATCATGTACTGGATAATTCATCTCGTAAAACCTTAATTGTCTCGATGAGTAGGCTATCACCTTGCCATACTGCATCAATACACATCCCAATTTTTTATGCAAAGCATCACTGTATACTACATATCCTCCAGTTTTTGATGGAATAGTTAACACCGGTGTTGTAGTCAACTGATGCTTTAACTCTTCAAAACTCTTTTGACAGTCAACATTGCATCTAAATGCTACATTCTTCCTCAAAAGTTTAGTCAGAGAGGATGAGATCAACGAGAACCCCTCGATAAACCTCCAGCAATATCCAACAAATCCTAGGAAACTATAGATTTCTGATACATTCTTCAGAGCTTCCCACTTCGTCACCATCTCTATCTTCTTTGGATCCACTTGTATGCCTTGTCTCGGTACTATGTGACCCAAAAATACTACGTGATCTAGCCAAAATTCACATTTACTAAATTTAGCATACAACTGTTTCTCCCTCATAATCTGTAAGATCACTCTCAGATTCTCAACATGTTCTTCTCTACTTTTTGAGTATACTAGGATATCATTAGTAAACACAATTATAAATTGATCCAGGTAGGGCTAAAATACCTTATTCATCAAAGCCATAAAAGCAGCTGGGGCATTACTTAACCCAAACGGCATTATTAATAACTCAAAATGCCCATACCTGCTCCTGAATGCACTTTTCGGTACATCAGTCTCTGCTATCTTTAATTGATAGTACCCAAATCTCAAGTCCAACTTAATGAACACCTAAGCTCCTTGTAACTGATCAAATAAGTCATCAATTTTAAGTAACGAGTACTTGTTCTTCACTGTTACCTGATTCAGTTGCCTATAATCGATGTATAGTCTTAGAGTTCGATCTTTCTTCTTCACAAATAATACTGGAACTCCCAAAAGTGATACACTGGGTCTAATAAAACCATTTTCAAGCAACTCCTATAACTGAGCCTTCAACTCCTTTAGCTCCATAGGTGCCATCCCATATGGAGGAATAAATATAAGAGTAGCACCCAGAACTAAATCTATCGTAAACTTTGTCTCCCAATTTAGAGGTACGACAGATAGTTCAGCGGGAAACACATCATGGAATTCCTTAACAATAGGAATATCCTATACATTATGTTTAGCTCGAGTGTCAATAATGTGGGTCAAATAAGCCTCACATCCCCCTTGCATCAACCTCAAAGCACTCATGAATGAAATCAGTCTAGTTAGCACTGCTTGACTAATACCTCTGAAAACTACTCTTAACATATTAAGAGATTCTAATACCACCTCTTTAGTATAACAGTTCATGATAGGCCTATAAGTAGTGAGTCAATCCATGCCTAGGATAATATCTATCTCTCTTAACTGTAATACAATCAAGTCTGCCTCTAATTCTTCCTGATCAATTCAAATCAAGCACCTTTTGTAGACTTCTCCTATAACTGTGATACTACCTATCAGTGTACTCACCTTCAATCCATAATTCAATAAGTCTCTATCACAATGCAAACTAGATGTCAGATGTGGTGCGACAAAAGAATGCATAAATCAAGTAGATAGCAATGCAAATGCTTCATAATTAAAAATAAGTAACGCACTTACAACGACATCCGGAGAATCCCAAGTCTCCTACCTAGTCATTGTATGCACTCGAGCCTGAGAATGTAGTTGGTTGCTCCGCACCTCAGTCCTAACAGAAGGACTCCTAAAGCTCACTCTGCATCTACCATGACCTCTCTGTCTAGACCCATTAGCTCGGTTCTGCTGGATAGTAGCTTCACTCACTGTTCCCCCTTTCACACTAGACTGGGCTTTAATAATAGCAGGACAATCTTTGATTTGATGATCAAAAGAGCCGTATTTAAGGCAAGCTCCAGACAATCTCCAACACTCACCACTGTGCTTATTCCCACAATGTTCACAATTGGGCAACTAACTTGCTACTGCTCCTTTTCCACTTCCAAACTACATAAAGCTACCCCTCTGTCTGAACCCTGACTATCTTGATCTAGCCACTGGTTGAAAGAATATGTTATGGCGTTTACTAAACCTTTTGCAAAAACTACCCTGAAATTCATTGGGCCTCTTCATTCTAGACCCTTGCCCATACTTTGCTTGTCCCTCTCTTAATAACTGCTCAATTCTGATTAAGGAAGCTCTCAACTCAGTAAAACTCCTTAAGTTCGTGATTGCTAGCCTTATCCTAATCTCCATATTCATCTCATCTTCAAATCTTCTACACTTATCTTCCTTAGTAGGAATCAATGAGGTAGCATACCCCATCAACTCATTAAACTTGATTTCATACTCTGCCATTGATAATCTGCGCTGTTTCAGATATAGGAATTCCTTCATCTTTCTATCCAGGTACATATTGGGCGTGAAGTTCTCCCTGAAGACCTTCAGAAAGTCTTCCCACTTCAGGTTACAAGGCCTAGTAGTACTACCTGGAACAATTTTCCACCATTGATAAGTTGGGTCTTGTAGTAAGGAAACTACGTAGTCAAACTTCTTGTCTGGTTCGCAGTCCATCTGATCAAAGATCCTCTCCACTATCTCTAGCCATCCCTCAACTTCTGCAGGGTCTGTACTTCTATAGAAGTCCACAGCCTCATGCTTTTGCAACTTGTCGTACCTCCTTTCCCTTCTTTTGGAAGTTCTGGAAGGCATCCTCTCAGATCGAGGTATAGAAGACCCTCTACTGGCTCCTACTGATTCTAGATCAGTTGAGTGTCCCATTTGATCACCTATGTCAAATGACCTATAATAAATAATAACTTCAATTACTATTCAAGTTTCTCACTATGTATCATGTCTATATGCTTAATCTGTCACTGTGGATGCCAAACCATGCTCTAATACCAAAATGTAATACCCCACTCTTGTAGGACATGTACCTGACATCTTGAGTGATATTCGAATACGTACCCCATAAGGATGGCATGTTAGAGCACTCACATCAATAACTTAATCATGGCATCTTCATTTACTACGTAAATGTCACAATATTTTAAAATTGAATTCCTCATTTCATTTCATAAAAATCGAATATGTACATTGTAGCATTTCATATTTCATCTCTATATATACATTATCAAAACTAAATACAAAACACACTACACACATGAGGAATTATATAAAAATTCTATCTAATCCTTTAGTCTCAGTTAATCGACCTTTGAGCCATTTCTCTGATCCAAAAGTACAAGAACTATGCTTCTTATAGAGTCTCTCTGCCTCTAGTATCTTCTCTCAGTCCTGAAACATCAACGTTGCAATTTTGGTGAGTTTTGCAAACTCAGTGAGGTAACCATCCTCAATGGTTCACTCAATTCATACAACACATTAACACATATAATCACATAATTCACACCATTTTATTTATCATCATGCAATATCAAATAACACTTTGTTCACAATTTTCACGTTGATTCAAATACAAGTTAACAATACATTTAAATCATTCAAACATACTTATTGTATGCATACGCAATGCTCATGAGACTCATTTCTGATTATTACATTATTGTAATCAAGTGCTTATAACTGTCCCTTATCTACCGTGGATATCAGGCTCATTAATAAATGTCCTTTATCCGTTAGGGATACAGGGTTTATTATACATAGCGAGCCTTTGGCTTTTAATCACATTTTAAGCTTTAAGCTCATTTCTTGTGGCTACTTAGGGCATGACTATCATTATCTGTTCATGCATTCATGTAATGAAATGCATCACATATATTCAGTCAATCAAAAGTGCTCAATATTACACTGTCATATTCACTATCGCATTCTCATTCACATTTATCATTGTACCTTGGTTTGGCATTCAACAGTTATGTTGAGTACACTTATTTCTGTCAGATTCACATACAAGAAGCACTTCCAATAACTCATTCAATCATCAAACGCCTCGGATATTCCATGTCTAGAATCAGCACATTCACATTCACAAATTAATTCAATACAACATTTAAAACAAACAATTTATTAAGTGAGACCATCTAGGTTATTCACAGGTTGCTCCAAAAAACTATTGTCTCGAAGTCCCAGCAACGTCTGGATGTGGTCGTTCAAATCGCTCTTCTACATCATGAAATATACATTTACACATATCACAAATTTGCACAAGTATAAGTACTCATTTATGCAGATATGTGTATATGGATTATGTACAATGTATGTTCAATGATAATCTCGAGTATATTTCCATTATTCTCATCACATGATCATTCATATATCAAAACTCACATGTATAACTTGAACTTAGGTTTACACCTCAATAAAACAAAATTTATTCTAAGTTCATAACTCAATCGATCATTCCATCTTTTTCTTCAAAACAGATTTTTGGTCAATTTTACATGATCATTTTGACAGATAAAATGAAGTATTTAGGCATCACCTATTTCTAAAAAGGTGTTCCCATATATCTTAAACTTCTAACGAAACCACGTTCTCACAATTTGGTTCAGTATTCTGGAAGTTATACACAAAAACTTTCAGATTGTACTCAAACTACAACAGTACTCTGCACTCATCATCAAGCCAGATTTTTGAACTCTTAAAGACATAATTAAACTTATATTCCTTCACTACATTTGTATCCATTTTATCTAGTGCAATATAAATAAAAAATAATCTCATTTGGATATCTACAGATCAAGATATGGCCAAAATACCAATGTTTGTTCAGTAAAAACACTCTATTTAAGAAATTCTAGTCCACTTCATCATTTTCGTCCTAAACTAATCAATCAATCCTTTCTTAATGAATTCAAATGGATATGAATTTTGGTAGAGAGGAAAAAGAATGTGTGAGGAGTTTGTGGTTCAAATTTTAAGTCATTTGGAGGTCGAACGAAGAAGTTATGACCAAAAGAGTGAAGAGTGTCCAAAACTATCATACATCTCTACACTCTCAATGTCACAATAGTGTTTGTGCACGATCATGCAATACAAGACACTTCCTCATTGTCACGATCTTGCTTGTTCATAATCGTGTATTGCGAGATGCTTCCCCATTGTCCCGATCGTGCTTTTCAAAGTAGCTCCTCATTGTCATGATCATGCTTGTGCACAATCATGCAATTCCTAAATTCTCCTCTCGGTCACGATTGTGTGACTCCATAGAGAGTTCCTCTTTGTCATGATTGTGCTTGCACACAATCATGACAAATGATGTTTTGCAAAATCGTACGAAATGACAGATTTTCGTCTCTTCTTCCCTACGTTTGCTAAATCCAACATTTCTACTATCTATTATTTTCCCAACATTTTGACTTCCATTCAGCTCAACTCCTTCACAAACAAATCAACATCTATGATAAATCACAACATCCAAAAACCAAACAGTTCATAAACATAGTTCTCTTATTCTCTGGATTTTTTTCTTCTTCTGCTCTTCTTCATTTCGTCTTTAACTATCATTTTAATCTTTCTTTCCTCTATCACAACATTACCTTACACCTTTTTCCTTAACTCTAAACTCATTTTAGTTCATTTCTAAAACACCCAAAAAGATTCACGTAATGACAGTAAAAACAAAGCATATGTATATCATCTTTCATGAATTTTTCTGCACTCTTTTACACACGTTCTCAATGATCTTTCTAACTAAAAAATCATTTCAACACCATCTTATAAAATATTGATCATCAAATAAGCAAAAGCAAGACATGCAGCGCAGACAAAATTCTCACTCATGTTTCAGCAAGTATACATTCTCATTTTATAAATACTTAACTATTAACCAACGCGATGAATGTTTCATCTTATACGTCATGAAGAACCAAGTGATGCTTACTTGTTTAAAACTCCAAACTCTTTAAAATCACTTGAACCCTAGCTTTCCAATATAACACGATCATCAACAATCAAAGGTTGTAAGCTTAGGTATTTTAGTGAAAGTGAAGAAGATAACAAAAAGAGATAGCAAACAAAGCTTGCGTTGTGTGGGTGAGAAATTTTTGAAAGTAATAAAGCTTATAGAAGATGAAGAAAGTCACGAAGAAGAAGAAGACAAGATCAAAAAATTAATTTGGTCTTTCTAGTATATTCGTGAAATCAATACTAGGCTTGACAAGTGACACTTGTCACTTGTCACTTGTCAAATTTTTATAAGTTTAAACTAGGTTCTCTTATTCAACTAGTCCAATCATCTCAAATTTTTACTCTAATTGTCTCTCAATTAACAATGAAACTTGTCAACAAATCCCATAGTCATCTACAAAGCTTTTCACTGTCATTTGACTATTATTTATACTACCATTGTCAATTGTCTTGCCACTTGGCATTTTTCCTAGTCCAGTAATACCCAAAATTTCAGAAATTTCCTAAATTTTACCAAGAATTCTAAATCAGCAATTATACTGTAGCACCCCACTCCCGCAAGACCCGAACCTGATATCGATGGTGATATCCGAGCTCGTGCCCGCGAAAGTGGCGTACTAAATCAATCACTCGATTACGGTTGGTACAAATTTTCACAGGCATAAGCATAAATCACAGAAACAGTACATGCATAGGCAGAAAATGATTACCGATCGGGCCAATTACAGTTCATTCATAATGCAATCAATCATACAGATTCCAATGGCCACTTAGGGCCCAACATTAAAACAAGACATAATTCTCAGAAATCACGAAATACAAATTGAGACAACGATAATCAAATACAATAGACAGACCCAACTGATCCCGACCTCTAACTTTCCTAGCTTGCAGTAGGCATACTCCCGTTCGCCGGACGGGGTATTCTTCAGAGTCCTGAAAAATAGTTGCAAATTTTGGGTGAGTTTTGCGAACTCAGTGAGTGACCATCATCGATGGCTCACTCAACATATAGCACACGCATAATTCACATTTCACAGTTATATAACACAAATCATATCCTAGTTTCTTCCCATTCAATATCACGAAATCAGTTACATTATGTATATGCAATATGCATGTGACCCACTTTCCAGTTATTACGTTGTTGTGACCGAGCGCTTGTGGACGCTTAGCGTCTAGGAAGTAGAACTTCCTTCAGTA
>JANVCL010386539.1:0-14573 GCA_026546855.1 Erythroxylum incrassatum
TTTCGATTTGCTTCCGTTTCGTTCCGCTTCTAGTTCGATAAGAAATCCGTTCTTTCGCGATCTTCTTCTTATGCCTTCGCTGTGAAATATGTTCTTTCGAATTCGATTTCGTTCGTTTGATTCGCTCCGTTCTTCGTTTCTGTTTTCCGCTTTCCGGTTGGGATCCGGTTTCGAGATCGGGTTCCAACACATGAACGATCAACTAGTTGAATAATCACATTAGTTTCTTGCAAAGAATTTAGATTTAAAGCTCAATAAATTGAGTATGTTATAACCTTAATAGATGCACCTACGTCTAGTATATCACACTTAATTTTTCTATTATTAATAACATACGGAAGTGTAAACATACTTGGATCTTTGCATTTTTCTGGTAACTTCTTATTTATCGCAGCTGCCACATTCTTACCTAAAATATTCTCTGCTTGTCCTTTAGCTTTCTTTTATTTGTGAACAACTCGTTTAAGAATTTTGCATATTGCAGAACCTGCTTGATGGCTTCTAGAAGTGGTATATTGATTTCCACCTTTTTTAAAGTTTCTAAGATCTCTCTTTCATATTCATTATTGGTTCAACCAACCTACTAGGAAAGGAAGGTAAACGTGCATTGATTAAAATTAATGAAGACGAATCATTTTTAACCTTTGCTAATTTTTGAGTTAGAAGTTCTTCCTACTTTTCTCCATCATTGTGTTTTTTTATCTCCATTGGTAAAGAAGTTCCAGATTGAATTTCCTTACCACTTCTTAAAGTCATTGCACTCACATTCTCCATAGGATTCACCATCATTTGGGAAGGTAATTTTACTAATGTTTTCACTTCCAACTTACTAACCGAGGTGTTTAATTGAGTGATCTGATTTCCTAAAGTTTGAAGGCTTACCCTTGTTTCCTGTTGAAATTATTGATTATTATTAGCAAGTGCTTTAACAATTTCATCTAAAGACAAACTTGAATTTGAAGATTGAGGTTGAGCATATGTAGGAACTTGAGGTTGTTGAAAAATGTGAGGTTGATATCGTTGTTGGCTTCCTTAATTTCCATAGCATAAATTTGGATGATCCCTCCATCTTAGATTGTAGTAATTGGAATAAGGGTCTTAATTTCATTGAGGTTGACTAGGAAAGCGCCTTATCAAGTTACCTCCGTGAAGAGAGTCTTGTTGCAATGTAGGGCACATATTCATAGGATATCCAAAGAATAAGCATATTCCACACACTCTTTCTGATTGCAATTGACCTATAACCATTTAACAAACTAGAGTGGTTAAATCATAAATTTTATCCTCAAGGTGCATGTTACTTACCTTGTTCACATGCTTAATAGCTTCATTCATCTTTATCCCAAACTTTTGATAATTTTTGGCCATAATTGATATCAACTATTTGGCCGCTTTAGGTGTTTTGTTTGCCAGAGCTCCTCCACTAGCCACATCGACCATACTTTGATCCATTGGCAATAGTCCTTTATAAAAATATTAAATCAAAAGTTAGTCAGGAATTTGATGATGTGGACAATTGGCACATAGCTCCGTAAACTTTCCCAATATTTATATAATGTTTCTCTTGTAATTTGTCCTATTCCATATATCTCCTTTCTGAAATTCGTTGCTCTTGATGCGGGAAAAAACTTCACCAGAAACATTCTTTTCATCTCGTTCCATGTTGTTACTGAGGTAGGTGGAAGATAATATGGCCAATCATTTGCCTTATCTTTCAATGAGAATGGAAAGGCCCTAAGATTAATTTGTTCTTTTGTCACCCCTTACGGTTTCATTCCAAAATAGAAAATATGAAATTCTTTCACATGTTTACACGAATCTTCATCTCCAATACCATAAAAATAGGTAGTAAGTGAATCAAACCTGATTTCAATTTGAAATCTACCTCAACATCTAGAAATTGGATGCATAAAGGTTGTTGATTCAAATTCGACGTTGCTAACTCCCTCAACATTCTGGGGTTGAGATTTGCCATCTTTTCATTCGCTTCTTGAAAAATAGAGTATTCACTAATTGTTAGATCTACTATAACTTTCACATCTGAAGGTGAATGATGGCTCCCTTGCTTAATCTCTTTTCTCAAACGACGAGTTGCCTTTTCGATTTCTGAATTATATTGCAATTTTTCTTTCTGAGAAGCACGAGTCATACAAGACAAGAAGTTAGCAGTAACTGTAAAATAAGAATGTAAAGAACCTAAAATAGTTCCCTGACAACGATGCCAAATTTTGGTCAAAATGTCAAAGGCCCCAAAATAATTATAGTTCTCTAAACTTTTTTTAGTAGTCATAGAACTAGGTTGAATCCCTAGAGAACAAAAGATTAGCTTCTTAATTTCAATTAATAAAAGTAAATTGGTGGTTTTTTATTAAATAACTGATTAACTAAAATTAATATGAAAACAAATTAAATCAACTGAATTTAAAATGAGAGAGTCAAGATTACCAAACTCCAATTCAAAGGAAAGATCTCATTTAGTTATAACATTGATCATTAGTCTAAAAAGAATATTTTCACGATTCAAGTAATTAGTCTTAAACATATTAGGATAGTCGTAATAAGTCTCAAATTTTTGTAAATTAATTAGTTCAAACCCAGCATTCAAACCAAAACTTATCATCCATTGACTAGGTGTGATAGCATTCAATATCAAATAAATGATAGCAATAAACTCTGTGAAAAAGACTAAACCCTAAATTAATAATCGAGATAGTTGCAATTATTCAACTTAGTTTTCTTGTTTATCATAAGTTAAATATGCAAATTCATAAATAACCTATTTGTTACTTATATCAATCTTTCATGACAATTACGGATCATTGAATTCCTCGATAGTGATAAAATAATCAATATTAAATTAAATTGTCAAATTAATCAAATATTAATCATTTATGAGATACGAGAACTCAAAACAAGAAATACTTTAATTAAAACATGAATAAAAGATTTAGAACATAAAACCTCACAACGTTACAATTAGAGTATTGAATCCCCTTGAATCATAATAACTGAGTTTTAGCCACACATAGCTTTTGCTCCAATAACAAAAATAGAAGAAAGATAAAGAATTGCTAAAAACGTAAGAAAAGAGAACCTCTTTCTGTTGTGAGGAACATCCTTTTTATAAGGATTATAATCTAATCTTAAGTGAACTCTAACTTGTAAAGATGTCTATCTAAAACGAATTCAAATTCCTACATGGTAAGGATAAGACAAAGTCTTCCAGTCAAACTCTAACTCTTCAAGTGATTAATTTTAGCCACTATAGCAATCTTTCCACTTCATCCAAAATTTTGTAATTATCACAAATAATGTTTCCCAGTTTGATTCAATCCTCACTTTCCATCTCTTAAAACAAAACAAACATTAAGTTTCATATTTAAGAACCAAAATAAATCTAAAACAAAGGAGATAATATAAAATAATATAGCAAGATAAGATCTTATTAGTAACCTTTGTTCAATGTTGCTCCTAACTATTAGTCTCTTAAAGTTTTTGGATGTGTATGTTTTGTTCTTTTACAATATTATGAGCACACCAAGTTAGAACCAAGAGCACATTTATATGGTTTTCTTAGGTATGACATATAGAAAAAAAAAAGTCTCAAAATTTTGAGTCGACGAACCCCTACAACAACTCTTTTTTTTTCTAATTCTATCATATCTTTGTTTCTTAATATTTCTTCTGCAAGTCCATCTTATAACTCTAATAGTTCAACATAAGCGGTGCTTGATTCTATTATATGTTCCCTAGATGCAGATCCTCTACTTTCACCAAACATCTCTCCCTCTTCTACTTATTCATCATAATTTACTGAGCCTCAACAAATTCCTCATCATTTCACTCAAGTAATTCAACCCTTTTTTGTCTTAAATACTTACATTTTTATTCCACTATTGTTTATGTATATAAATTTTGCACCTATCGTAAGGCCAACTCTAACCTTTTATGGCATCAAATGATGGTAGAAGAACTGCATGCTCTCTCCAACGTTAATGCTTAGGACTTGATTGACTTACCTCTACAAAAGTCTATTATTGGCTATAAATGGGTCTATAAAATCAAGAGTCAAATGGATGAATCAGTGGAAAGTTACAATGCTTGTCTTGTTGTTAAAGGATTCACTCACGAATATGACGTTAATTACAAGGAGACCTTCGCTCCTGTCGCCAAACTGACCTCAATATATAGTCTCATTATTTTTATTGCTAACAAAATATGGCATCTATTCTAAATGGATGCCAATAATTCCTTCCTTAATGGAGATCTCACAAAAGAAGTATATATCTAACCTCTATCGGGGTATGATCATCCTCCTAATAAGATTTTTCATTTCTGCAAAGCCTTTTATGGAATAAAATAAGCTCTTCGAGCCTAGTTTGTAAAATTTAGATCCACTATTGGATAACTTGGATTCAAGTGTAGCTTTTATGATCATGCCTTGTTTCTTCCCAAAATAGATCAAAGGTATAACCTTCTCCTTCTTTGTATGGATGATATGATAATAACTGGTTATGACATACAAGTTATCTCTACCCTTAAGTTATTTCTCCATCAGTAATTCGATATGAAAGACTTGGGAAATCTGAGTTACTTTTAGGGTCTTAACATATCCTTAGATGAATCTGAATACTATCTATCATAAGCAAAGTATGTTTCTGATCTCATCTCTCGAGCTGGTATCACTGAGACTATGATAAGTAGCACTCCACTTGACTCCAATAGTTACCTTTCTACTACTGATGTGAGTCTACTTAGTGATACACTTTATTGCCAATTAATTGGTAGTCTTATCTATCTTATAGTCTCTTGTCCAGAAGTTCCTCATATTGTTCACATCATAACTCAATTGATGTTCGCATCTCGTTCCACTCACTTCTCTGTTGTTCTTCGTGTATTGAGGTAAGTCTTAAATACTTTATTTCATGGTCTTCTTTTTCACTTCTCTTTTCATTAGAGCTACAAGCCTATTCTAATGTTGATTGGATTAGGGACCTAATGGACCATCGATCCACCACTAGTTATTGTTTCTTTTTGTGCACATTTCTCACTTTTTAGCACAATAAGAAACAAATAATTGTCTCTTGATCCAATATAAAAGTTGAATATAGAGCTTTTGTTGATACTATCTCTGAACTCCTTCGGTTAATATGGTTGCTTTAAGACATCAGTGTATCATTCTCATCTGTAATTCCTCTCTATTATGATAACATAGTGCTATGCAAATTTATCATAATGGTGTCTTTCATAAATGGACCAAACATATCGAGATCGATTGTCGTCTTATTCAACATCATATTCTCCAAGGGACCATACAAGTTGTTCTCATTTGCTCATAGTCTCAAATTGTTAACATCTTCAAAAAGTCTCATCCAACTTGGCACTTTACAGATCTAGTTTTCAAGCTCAAACTATCTTCTTCTATGACACCTTGAGTTTGAGGGGGGTGTTAACAATAATCTTATCATTATAAGGTTTTATCATATTATTTATTCTAGCTCATTGATATAATATTATCCATGATTTTAACTGTAATTGATATGATTCTATACCATAAAATTAGAGATATTTAATAAGAATGAATGTATATAATACCCCCTTGTAAATTAAATTATACATACCGAAATACAAAAGCCTTTTCATCATTCTTTTTCTGCTCTCAATTTTTACACAAATATAGAAGCTTTTGATCACTATCTTGGTTTTTTCTGTTTATGTAACTCTTATCTCTTACTCTCTCATTCCCTGCATGTGAGTATATCTATTGTCTTCAGATTCTAGTTATGGATTTCGTTTTTTTGTGTTTTCTAGGGACACCTTGGTCGTTTCCATGAAGTGGGTCCCTGAAGTTATGGATTTCGTTTTTTTGTGTTTTCTAAGATCAGCTTGTGTGTCTCTTATCAAGGTTTTCTTGTGATGAAGTTAGTTACGTTGATTTTTTCACATTAACTTTCCTCTGTCGTCTCTTATAGAACGTAGGCTGGTCATTCAAGGCTTATCATTTTTCGTCTTCGTTCTTTTCTTTTTCTTATCTACCTGCTCTAAGCACTGACTTCAAATCTCCACCGTTAGATAAATTGGTAGACAAAGCCTTAACGAACTTGAGACGTTGCTAATGAAACAACTGGGTAATGCTTAGAGACTTGTGGCTCTAAAACTTATGGAAAGCTCTAATCTTGTTTGATTCTGAATTAGGATGCTGTATGCAACTTGTTATGCACAGGTAACTAACAGACGGGAAACCATCTGAAATTGCTTCTCTTTATTGGGTGAATGCGTTAACGTAGTTTCTCATTTGTTTATAGCGCTTAGTGCTTGGGAGATTCACTGACCATTAGTTAGTAATAGGCATATCTCCTAAAATATACAAGATAGCCTTGATTATATGATATATTACTTGTTATCCATGACTATCGCAAGAAAATAGGGATCCATCACCTAAGAGAAAATTACCCGTATCAATACTTTTGGACTCAAAATAATTAGATTTTCAATTTTTGCTGTTCATTTCACTTTTTGTCAACTGTTTGCATTAGTTAATTTCTTTAATAAATTGATAATGTAATAAAAATAGAGTAAATAAAAAGGAAGATTGTGAGAGAATCCTTTAGTATATTAACAACGTCAATTCATACGTAAGTTATGTTAATGCAACTATTTAATCTTATCATTTTATCTTTAGAAGAATTTCTAACCTTAGAATTAAAGAAACAATTTACTTGAGTTCTGATCATAATAAAATATTGATTTTACTCATATACTTAAAATTTATCACTTATATATATTATGCAAATTTAATTTATATGTTGTATTTACATGAAACTAAATTTCATATAGTATTTACATGTCTAAGAATGCTTAAAGATGTGATCTAAGATATCCATGTACAATATTTTGCATTAGATATATATATTTATATCACTTTTAATTAATTCATCCGAGAAACGTGCATGAATATAACTTGTACAAGAATTATTGTGAATTGCCTTACATTCAGTAGATTGTTTATTCTATAAAATTTGAGTTCATGGTGATAGTAGATGGATTAATCGTAGTCATATTAAAAAATAAAAATTAAATATGGAAAACAAGATATGTTGATTATATACGGTGAGTCATGCATTAACTTAATCATCTTTCATGTATAACATTAATGAAAGTATTATGGGTCCGAAAATGGATCCAATTATAATTTTTTAAAAAAATAATTGGGTTATATATATATATATATTGTGTGGATATCACTTGCAACTTTTTAACTCTATTCTTATAAGTGTGGGTTGTAACTATTTAGATTCCTCTATTTCTCTTCCTTTAAGTTTTTCAATGTATAGGTTTGGGCATGCTATCACTTTCTTCTTACCACTTGTTCTAGATTTAAAACTAGTATGGTTGTGTGGTTGTTTTATCTCTTTCTTTCTTTCTTTTTTATTTTGGTATGGCTATTCTCTTTATCTTTGTGAGTGCTTGATGTTTTATTCTCTCTTTGGTATGGTGTAAAGAAGAGGTTAACATTAACAATATAGGAGAAGAACTATCATGGTATAAGGAAGGAACTGTTGTAGTATAAAAGGAGCCTTCATGGAATATCTAGATTTTGATATATATATTATTGATTACCCCTCTTGTTAATGAGTATTTGTTGTAAGCTCTTAAACTATTACAAAACTCGTTCTTGATGTATTTATTAATTTTATAGTGGATTATTTTTTGAACTAGGGCCTATGGTTTTAACTTCTCATATTGAGAAGGTTTTCCACGTTAAAATTTTAGTGTTCTCTTATATGATATATTTTTTGTGCATTTATTTTTTCCTCATAATTTTTATTTAAGCTAGAAAGATTTTATTTTTCCCAGCACTTTATGTTGTTGTTGCTTACATTGTGTTGAAGGTCTCCTTTCCTAATAAATGGTATCAGAGCTTTACTATGTTATTTACACTTGATTGAAAGATGGAGCCTAACTACATTAGAATTATCATTTTGAATGTACAAATTATCATAAATGGAAAGAAAATATAAAATATTTACTATTTATGAAAAGGATGCATCTTAAGTGATGAAGAATAGGCATTTAAGCATGAGATGATTTATGGTTTTATTAAATAGTGGGTGGATGATAATATTTTGAATCACATCTCAAAGACAAGTAATAATAATTTTTTTTACTTAAACAAGTTACGAATTTAAGGTATACAGAAGGTAGTTCCATTTCTAATCACTTGAATGATTTTTAAGCGAACTTTGATCAATTGTTATGCATACTTATAAGATTTGTATATAAGATTTTGGTACTTTAGTTTTTGAATACTTTTTCTGATTTTCAGGAGAATCTTTGTGTGACCTTAACTAGTTGTACTCCTAGTGTTGTAGTGACGATGGATTATGTAAATCTTACTATTTTGAATGAAGAAGTAAGATGGAAAAATTAAGATGGTTCTACTTCTCATTTTGAGATTTTGGTTACTAAAAACATCGAGAGAAGCAAAGAAAAAGGTTGGGGATAAAATAAGAAAGGCAAAAGTGAGAGTAGAAGTAAATCAAAGTTAAAGTACAAAGATCTTGATTTTCATCATTATGAAAAAAAAGAGAACATATCAAGAACTAGGATTTTAAGCTTAAAAGGGAGAACAAGGACAATATAGACAAGAAAGAAAAAGATGGTGATGACAATATTGCCACTACTACTATAGAGGATCTTATGTCTTTCTACGCTGAAGGTATGATTAATGTTGTTTATGATGAGTTAATTTAGGTTGTTGATAGTGGTGCCTACTTGCATGCTACATCAAGCAAGGATTTCTTCATATCTTACCCTACAAGTGATTATGGAGTTTTGAAGATGGTTAATAATGGTCTATCAAAGGTTATTCATATCAAGAATGTTATATTTGAGACTAATAATAGCTCAAAGTTACTTTTTAAGAATGTCAGACATATACCTGATATTTATTTGAATATCATTTCTACTAGTTTTATTGATGATTATGGTTATTTCAGTGTTTCTAGTGACAATTAGTACAAGATCACTAAAAGTTCTTAGGTTGTTGCACATAGAAAGAAGTCTGCAGTTTATACTAGACTAAGGCTTCAATTTCCATTGATATTGTTACTAGAGGTGAGAGTGATAACTCTTCATGATTATGGAACATAAGACTTAGCCACGTTAAAGAGAATGGACATGATTCTTTAGCTAAGAAGAATCTACTTTCTAATTTGAAAAGGTGTAAGATTGCAAAAGTGTGCTCACTACTTATCTAATAAACATAATAAGGTTTCCTTTAAACCATCCTCCATTTAGAAAATTAGAATTACTTGAGTTAATGCATTCATATCTCTTTGGTCCAATAAAGATAAGGACTTTTAATAATGGAATTTATTTTGTGACATTTATTGACGATTGTTCAAGTAAACTATGGGCTTATGTTTTGAAGTTAAAAGATCAGTTATTTGGTGTCTTTAAGTAGTTTTAGGCTTCTGTTGATAGATAATCTAGAAAGAAATTAAAATATATTCATACCTATAATAATGGTGAGCATTATTAACCTTTTGATAAGTACTACAAACAACATTGTATTAGACACCAATAGACATCTCCCAAGACTCCTCAGTTGGATGGCTTGGCATAAAGGATGGACAAGACGTTAGTAGAGAGAGTTAGATGTTTACTTTTGGAAGCAAAGTTGCTTGAATCTTTTTAGAGTAAGGTTTTATATAATACTACACATGTCATCAACTTATCTTATGTTACTGCTTTGCAAGGTGAAGTTCTTGATTATTTATGGCATGGTAAGGAATTTCCCTATAACCATTTGCATATTATGATTGTAAAGCATTTGTACATGTGCCAAAATATTAGTTGTCCAAATTAGATGTCAAAATAAGGCAATTTATCTTCATTAGTTATGGTCATGGTTATAATGAGATCGTTTATAGGTCAGATGATCCAATTGAAAAGAAGTTAGAATGTGTGGTGTTATATTAATGGAGGATCAAACCACTGAAGATATTGATAGGGCATAAAAGTCAAAGTCTTAAGGTTTTAATGGCTTAATTAATCTTGATCTAGCTTTGGAGACACATATGCCTAATATAGCTAATCTTAGCAATCAGAATGGTTTATAGAATCATATTTATGATGATCAAGTTGAAGGTGCTGATGGTGATGTTGCCAATGAGGCATATGCTTCTATTCTTGAGGTTATTAATAAGTTTGTTGCTCCACTTAAAAGATCTACTAGAAAAAGAATTTCATCCACTCATTATTCATCTTATGAATATGTATTCTTTACTGATAGGGGAGAACCTGAGAGCTACGAAGAGGTTATGGAGAGTGATTATATGGATTGGTAGGTTACAGCTATAAAAGATATTATTTATATAACAATCATACTTTTAAGTTGGTTAACTAGCCTAAAAGAAGAAAATTTCTACAAAATTAGTGGGTTTATAGGCTGAGGAATGAAGAAAATCCTTCCCTTCCATGATATAAAGTCAGGATAGTTATCAAAAACTTTACATTAACAAAGGGAATTAACTTTGAAGAAATTTTCTCACATATTGTTAAGATGTCTTTCATTGGAGCTATTTTTGGTTTAGTAGATTGTCTTTATTTGGAGGCCAAACAATTGGGTGTGAAAATTGCTTTTCTTTATATTGATTTGTAGGAGGAGACTTATATAGGAAGTTAAAGGGCTTTATGGTGAATGGTAAAGATAATTATGTTTATAGGTTAAAGAAAATCTTGTATGGTTTGAAGCAAGTTCAAAGACCACTATGCATATGTCAATTATAATCCAGTAAGGATACAAAAAGATTACTTCTGATCATTGTATTTTTTTTTCAAAAGTTTTCTTACAATGATTTTATCATTTTATTGTTATATATTGATGAAATGTTAATTATTAGTCATATGTATTCTATAATTGACAAGTTAAAAAAAAAGAGCTTTATAAGTCTTTTTTAGTGAAGGACTTAGGACTAGTAAGAAAAATTCTTGGCATGTAAGTTATCTGTAATATAAAATCAAAGAAATTGTGGTTATCTTAAGAAAGGTATATTGACAAAATACTTTAACAATTTTGTATAGATAAATCTAAAGTGGTAACCACACCTTTTGTTACACACTTTATCCTCAGCACTAAATAGTCTCCATCTAATCAAAAAGAGAAAGAAGACATACAAATGCATTTATAGTTGAAAGTTTGATGTATGTAATGATTTATACAAGGCTTAATATTGCTCATCCCATTAATACAGTTAGTCACTTCATCTCTAATCAAAGTAAGGAGTATTGAAATGCTATAAAATGACTCATGAGGTATCCTCAAGGCACTTCTAGTTTGAAATAACAATGTGGAGTAAGATATGCTATTATTTCTAGGTACACTATTTAGACACGGTAGGTAATGTTGACTCAAGAAAGTTGATTTCAGGCTATTTGATTACCTTCGTAAGGGACCTATGATTGGCAAGCTATACTACATATGTGTGCTACGTGGTTTACTACCTAGGTTAAATTTATTGATGCAATGAAAGAAAAAGTTGCTTTGGATGAAAAAAGTTTCTTTAAGAACTCAAGTTTACTCAAAAGAGATTTTTTTTTCTTTTTTTGATAGTCAAAATATTATATATTTTGATACGAATCTTACTTCATGGTAGATCTAAATATATTGATATAAGATATCATTGGATATATGACATTTTGGACTCTAAGTTGCTTAAGCTTGAAAATACATATACAAAAAATAATATTTTAGATATGATAATGAAGTCTCTATTAAAAGAAAAGTTTAGTGTTTCTCAATTAGATAGATTTGGCATAGGCCTCCGCTTATTTTAGAGGGGGAGTTTGTTATAGGTCCTCCTCAAGTGGAGGACATTATAACTAAAAGAAGTTATTAGATTTTGTGTATTTATATAGAGGGTTGTAACCTTTATAAAGAAGTTTTGACTCTTCATGTTTTTAGGTATGTGTTATGAACGTTCAAAATTTTTTTTGTTTCTCTTCCCTTTGGTTTTGCCATATGTGGATTTGGGTGGCTTTCACTTTCTTCTTCCCACTTGATCTAGATTTGCAGCTGATCGGGCTTTTTTGATATGTGTAAGTTTTAATTGATTAACCTTGATAATCCGCAAGTGCACAGGTCGTTCACATACTACCTAAGGTGTCGATACCATGAAGAGGGATAATCTAATCTTAAAATCTAAGGCCAAAATAAATCGTAGAAATTCAAAATGTAACGAAACTAAACAAGAATTCAATCAAATCAATTCAAGAATTAATCACGAAAATATTAACAATTTAGCAGTTGCAGCACACACTCAAGACTCAGTCTAAGGAATTACTAATTGAGAGAAAGGAAATTTTACCTATTTTAATGCAAACCTAATTGATTATGAATTATTGGATTATTGATTCTAGACGATCTTAAGGTTGATTACTCTCTCTCAAGTTATAACCATTACCTTAATTCATAAACCCTAATCAGATTATAAGAGTTGCAATTTCTTAATTAACAACCTATCCAAAACCCTAATTAGATCTAAAGTTGTCTAATAAACTGTCAGAAACCTATGTAAAATCTCTCTTCACACAATTTACCAATTTGATTTAATTCTTGTTCTATTAAATCACCCAACTCTCATTAGCCCAATTTAATTATTTTTCATTTGATTCACCCTCTCAATTTATCACTGAATTATGAAATTGCATAAATTAAATCATAATAAATCCAATTAACACATAAAGAATTAGATTTCATTAAATCAAAGATAAAACCCCAAAGGTGAGTTCAGAAGTAACATCAAAATCCAAAAATCCTATCATCAACTGTTATTCCAATTCTATACAATAATAAAACTGAAAATAGTAGGAAATACGGAGTTGAACAGATGACGGGAGGCAGTGACGTCAAGAAACTTCTAATCCGAGAAGTACATCGAGTCAGCTTCTTCTCCTCTTCCCTCTTCCCTCTTCCTTCTTCTCTTTCTCTATCTCTCGATAATTCTCTTTAGGATTTCTGTAAAAGTGGTTGATGTAAAAGCTCCTTCTTCATCTTTGTCTTATTCTTTAAATACCATTTGTGTTCTGAGTAGCCTTAAGGTTTTTCAAGGTTCAAAAGGTATGAAAAATCTCTCAAAACCTAACGTTTTTTAGTGTTTAGCATTTGTCCAACGTAGGCCACTATCATGGGCCATATCCAAGCCTTTTGTCACAATTGTGGCAAGCAGGCCAAGATTTTGGGCTAACTTCAATGCTTTTGTCATGATCATGGCTTATTATACCACGATCATGGGTCGTTGTTTTGGCCCGAGTGTCTCCGAAACTTCTCTGTTCTTCGATGTTGACCGTAAAACACTAACAAATACATCAAGGTACCTCAAAAATATAATAATTGAGCAAAAAAACTTGTACTAACCCATAAAACACTTAAAACATAAATAATTAACAAACTAACACAATTTTAACCTAAACACATACTAAACGATTGAATTAACAATTAAATACACATCAAACTAAGCCTTAAAACATGGTGCAATTCACACTTATCAATAGCCAGTGTGATTATATGGCTACTTTAACTCATTATATTTCTAGTTTTGGTGTGGATATCCTCTTCATTTTTAGGAGTGCTTGTTGTTGTCTTCTCCCTTTAGTATGGCATAGAGAAGCAGTTAACATTGACAATATAAGAGATGAACTATTACTGAAATTGACACAGGTGGGTAGGTAGAGAATACCTAGGGGCACAAGACAACTCTCTCTAAGGAACTCGGCAAAATAGCCCCGCAACTTCGGGAGAAGGGGTACCTCCTCACAAAGGGGGTCGCAATGACAGGCCTGGGTGACTGTTTACCAAAAACACAGGTCTTCGCAAAGTTGTAAGATGACGTATGGGGGTTGATGCCTGTCCAATGCCGAAAGGTCAGGAAGTTGGCGACATAAGGAAGGAACTATCGTAATACAAGAAGGAGCCATCACAGTATATTTAGATTTTGATATACATATTATTGATTAACATTCTTGTTAACGAATATTTATTATTTTGAGCTATTGAAATGTTGAAGAACACATTTTAATATATTCATTGATTTTACAGTGGATTATTTTCTAGACTGTCTTATAATCCTTACTTCTCACACTAAGCAAGTTTTTCATATTAAAATTTTGATATTTTCCTATATGATATACTTTTTCAAGCATTCATATTTACTCCTCATGATTTTTAAAGCCAAAGTTAACATATCCAATTCACAAGGCTTCCTGCTTTGCAGGATTTTAGAGAGGGTCATAATGTACGTAATCTTTCCTTTATACTTTTACAAAGAGACTACTTCTGGGACTTGAACCTTTAACCTTATAGTCACAAAGAAGTAACTTTACTAGTTACTCCTTGTAGTTTTATTCAAGAAAAAAATTATTTTACCCACCATATTATGATGTTATTGGTTCTGTTACGTTAAACTTCTTCTTTCCCAATAGTAAGTAAGAGTGATTATGTATGTATGTATGTATGTATGTATGTATGTATGTATGTATGTATGTATGTATGTATGTATGTATGTATGTAT
>JANVCL010386631.1:0-14564 GCA_026546855.1 Erythroxylum incrassatum
TACCTAAGGCATTGTCTTCACTCACATGACTCTTTTAAATACTGAAAGGATTTGTAGTTGTTAGCTCAAGGTTTATTATTAATGATTTTGTTAATGACCTTATAATATTTCAAAATTCAAATTGGATTTATTTCTTTATATAGGTAATGATATATTTTTCAAAAGGAAATAAAATCATGTAATAAATGCTTCATTTTTTTTGCAGAATCCTTCCTTATAAACTTACCTGATTTATTAGAAATGATTCCACAATAATTGGAAGGATCTTACAAATCACAATCAGCTCTGTGATATGATCATTTGTCTTAACATCTGGATACTGGAAGATTTTATAAAATATGGTATTGAAGATTCAAAGTCAATTTAAGATATAAAAGAAGCAACAATCAATTGAAGAAGATGTTTATTTAAGGAAGAGCAACTACATTTGCGAATGTGGGACATATGCTAGACTTTTGAAATACATTAATAGCATCAATACTTTTGAAAGTCATATTGTTATCAAATCCATTATGCTTTAGAAAGTGAAAATTCTTCTTGAGAGAAATCATTGAAGCTCATAACGAACAAATAAGTTTTTCATTTATTGGGAGCTTGTAGAGGCTAGTGAAATACTACCAGTTTGGAAGGTTGGAGAACCTTGAAAAATATATACTCATAAGCTTAAAGAAGCTCGTCAAATTACTACTTAGGATTTTAGTGAAACACTCAAGTTAGATACTCGAGGACTGGATGTAGGCTTGGGTTATAAGTTGAACCAGTATAAATCAACCACGTCATTCCTCTGTCTCTTTAACTTTTAAATTTTCCCATTATATTGTGTTTGTTTATTTTAGCAAGAGGCCCCTTCACTTTTATAATAGGCTCCTTTTGTTTTCAACTTGTAATAAGTTCCTTTCAGTTTTAACAAGCGCCTTCTATTTTAAATAGTTTTGATAGGATTTATCGTCTAACAGACTCCTACCGTCTAATAAGCTCTTATTGTTTAACTGGCTTCTATTGTCTGACAGGCTCCTATTGTTTTAAACTTTAACATACCCCTGTCTTTTATTTATTACGTGTGTTTACATTATTAGTAGTTAGTAGTGTGTGGAAAAAAAGCATTTCATGCACTTTGAAGGACTTAGAATGGTTGCAGAAACTTAGGAAATTGAGCATCAACACCAATCGTAAAGATTTTTCCAACAATAGAAGATCTCAAAGCAATTCAAAAGCTTGGAAATTTTTAGGAAATTGAAAATTTTATGGGGAGGGAACTCATTGTCTTAGGAACAACACAAAAAGGCAACACATCTGTAGAAGACACAAGAGCCAAAGAACCATTTCAAGGAATGTAACGAAATCAAGAGAAGGAACAAGATTAAAGAAGAGATCGAAACCAACAAGACTAGAAAGGAGATATGCCAAAATTGTTTGCTGTAGATGGCATTAAGAAAATGATTAGTTTCAAGAAAGCTGATGAAATAGAAGAAAAGAATGGTGGCAAATTATTGAAAGGATTGGAAGCAAATTGTTCGGATTTAATGTGAAATATCAGAAGAAAATGGAAAATGTTTCTGTATATATTAAAAATGAAAATTACAGATAGCTTATTACAGAAGATGACTAATAGACTATATTTGTAGAATTATATGAAACTATATTTCTTTCACATTTTGTAACTACTCTCTCTAACAACCTGCTAACTTTTCTAGCCAAAACACAACAAACTAACTTCTAATAGATTACATACTCAGCTTAGTAAACAAATCAATTGGCTGCTGTTGTGAAGGAACGAATCCTTGCTTGAATTTATCGCAAACTAAGTGACAATTAATTTCAATATGTTTAGTTCGCTCATTAAAAACAAGGTTAGAGGTGATATGAATGGCAGTCTAGTTATCATACCCTAAAGAAATTGGTTGTAAAAATTCAATGGAAAGATTGTGAAACAAGTAAGAGATCCATTGAAGCTCACATACAATTGAAGATAAACTCCTGTACTCAACTTCAACAAAGGATCGTGAAATAGTAGTTTGCTTTTTAAATTTTCAAAAGATCAAAGCAGGGACCAGAAAATATAATAACCAGTAATAGATCTTCTTGTAACAGGGTAAGATGCCCAATCTACATCACAAAATGCCTTAAATCGAAAATCATTGACAACAGGAAAGAAGAGACCTTTGGATGGTGAACCTTTGAGATATTTTAAGACACATAAGTCAGTAGACCAATGATTTTGTGTGAGAGAATGAACATATTAGCTCAACTATTGAGTGTCATAAGTGATATCAAGATGAGTAAAACCTAAATATAAGAGCTTGCCAATTAATTTCCTATAATGATCAACTTTAGGATGCAAAGAGGATTCAAGATTTTCAATTTTGAACTTATGACGTAAAGGTGTAGTTGCAAGTTTTGTTCCAATAAGACCAGCATATTCTACAATATCTAGAACACATTTTTGTTAATGGATAATTTTTGCAAATTAATTGGCCTATTCTTAATAGATTTTGAGTAAGGTCTAACAACATAAAAACATTAAAGATGTATTTTTCATTGTCGCCATAGAATCTAACAACAATAGTGCCTTTTCCTTCAACAGTGTGTATATTTCATCACCAAGTGTAACTTAGGATTTTACACTTTCATGTAGTTGCACGAAGATCTTGTTCTTAGTCATATGGTTTAAATAACCACTAAAGATTGCACAGAGTATACTGTGTGATCAAAAGATTCGTTATTTTTTGAAAATTTTGCCTTTTAATTTTATTAGTATCCATAATCTTTTTCATAATGAAGGTGTCTTTTACACTTTTTTCATTTGCACCGATAATATTTTGTATCATGATTATTTTTCTTGCACAATTTGCAATAAGAACTTGATGTATCATTACTTTGTTGCTTTCCTCTCCCCCTACCATGGTTAGATAATGCTCCTCTTCTTTGAGAATTTTTACTGTGGCTATTTTTTCTATCTCCATCATTTTTGAAGATATTCTAGAGAGCCATTAATTCCACTTTAATGACTTTTGATAAATCTTTTGATTCTTCTACCAGCCATAATAAGGTCATATTTGTAGGAATACTTAATATTTTTATATTATTTTTTTATCTTCTATCGTACGCCTATAACTTCTAATTTGATCGAAAATATTAGAGATACGATAGAAGAAAGATTTTATTGATTCATCTCCTCAAAATCTTTATATAAGGATTGGAGTTTGATGGATATTGCCTCGTCTATGCCTCTAAACTCATTTTTTAGTGTCTCCCATGCCTCGTTTGCTTTGCTTGCTTGTATAATCCTTAGAAAAATCTCCTTGCTAACTCCTTATTAGATGAATAGCAAGGCCTTGGCATCATGTTGCTTATTTTTCCTGTACTTCTTTTATTGTATCAATGTTTTAGAAATCGAATCAGAAGTTAAATAAATAAAACAAGAGGTTTAAGGTTTAAAAAATTCAACTGGTAGTAGATCGTCATAAAACCGGATAAAAATTAACTAAAATTAAAATTTTGAAATAGGATTAAAAGAGATTGTCCTTACCTATCAAAGAATTTGAAATTTAATTGAAAAATAAATTGTTAAATAAAAATTAATTGATTTATCTAATTTATAAGGACATATTAATTGATAAAAACTGACTGATCAATTAATAAATTGATCAGTTTTTAACAACAAGAGTTATTAAAGTAAATTGAATAAAAAAATTTGACAATTTAAGGTTTTGACTGTTAAACCGACTAAACTGGATGAGTTTCTTAATCATTGTGTTGTACTTTTGTCTACGTAGCTAATTTTTCTTGGCTTATTAGGATTTCATAACCACTCTTTATAACATCCCACGAGTCTTGTGAGATGAATACTATCTTTATTTGGATGCTCCAATAATTATATGCTTCCCCATCAAAAATGGGAATTAAGGTGTAATTATAGTTGAATGTTGGTCAATTAGGTAAAGCAATGAAGGCCAATGAGAAGGATCAACATTACTTGGATACCATTATTAGATTTTGAGGATATGATAAAGGAACAGAAGGATTTGTAAAAGAAGAGCTTTATTGCTTTGGCTTGCAATATGCTTAAAATGTTTTTCTTCTTACTTTAATAGCATACATTTTAGGCCTATTTATTGTCTTAGAAAATTGTTGGTGATTCTAAAATAAAATGTTCTAGATATTTTGCTGAGTATTTATTTCACTTCCTAGTTTCTATCATTTTGGACTTAGAATTTATATAAAATATTTCTTTATAATTAATTGCACACTTTTCTAGGCTTTTTAGATTAAATTTGTACACACTTTTGTAGACTTCCCAGATTAATTTCTTCACAATTTCTTGGACTTTCTAGATCAATTTTCAATAGTTCTTTAGACAAGTAAGCAATCCTATCTATAGAAGATGTTCATCTTAATAACTATATTTTCTCAACTTACAACTGTACTCCTTATCAGTTTAGAGATTTTTTTTTCAAATTTTGGTCATTTTCAAATTTTCATCATTTCATCATAGCCATCACACTCTGTACCATCTTAATATTATTTTCATCAGTTTTATATCTAAAAATATTTTGCATATAAGCTTTTCAAAGAGATCAAATTCTTCCTTAAATTTGTTACATATCACATACCACTTGACATCCTAATTGCATTACTAAACATCTTAATCCTGACTTGTCCTATTATGTAAAATTTTTCGAGTTTTATTATCTCATAATTGGATAGTTCCAAAGTTTCCTGGTGTATATTACGAAGATCAGAGCATTATTGTTAGAATGAAACTGAGGTGAAACATGAAAAATTAGAAGGGTGTTATCAATTACCTATTTTGACTTTATCAAAACCCTATACTTGGAATGAATAGCTAAATTTTTCATGTCAAATGCAAGAGGATTTGTGGTGCCATGTCTAATAACCAGCGCTGAGGAACAATATTAGCATTGGAGGGAAGGTTAGAGTCGTTCCTAACGTTTTATAAATTAGCATTGGAGGGAAGGTCAGAGTAGTTCCTAACGTTTTATAAATTCTTAGCATATTAAAAAAATTGTCATTATTTTCTCTTCTTATTTTTTATAAATATTAAAAATGAATTCTCATAAAAATAAAATGAGATAAAATAGGAGTAGATTAAGAGTAGCGTGCCTTCTCTGTTATTACTCAGGGCCAAACCTAGGCGATGCTTGTCATAAGTTTGGTAAGATCGGTAAATTGACAATGATCACCTGTACTAAAAATTATTGTACCCCTTGTTCTCTTTTACATTCAACCCATTTATTTATTTTTATCTCTCCCAGTTAATAAATGGATTGAATGTTAAGGAAACATGAACACAACTTCTTTTCAGTACGGATGAATAAATCCCCTTGTCGAGACCGAGGATAGGGACATTGCGTGAATAATGACCACCTTCTTCGCAATTACAATAAAGTTTCTTCCTTTATGGGCATGCAATCGCCTGCTGGAGGGTCGCATCACCACATGAAAGAAGAACAAAATTGCAGGTACGAGTCAATAGTATGTTAACTATTCTTCCCAATATAATTTGAACCCAATTCTAATTTTTATCCAATTTAACTTCACAACGCAAATTTGATTAAGACGAAAGTATAAGATCTTATAGACTGCAAAATAAGTTTGGTTTCTTGAAAAATAAATATCATTTCAAATTATAATATAAGAGAATATGTATCAAATTTTGAATAAGATATATCTAGATTTGTTTCTAAAATTAAGCATAAGTAAGTTTTAACTAGTGTATAATTAATTCATTCACAATTTTTTTTAGTGGAATCTAGCTTTAACTAATTTTCACTCAATTATGTATGATGAACCTTTGAATATAATTTGAACTTGAATTTTTATCATCCAGCCCAATTTTAAACAAACCTCAACCAACTAAATTTTTAAATAAACATGTATAAGTAATTTTCCTGAATTTTCTTGGAAAAATTACACGTTCCTATATTGATTTAGAGAGATGTTTACACCTATGCTTAGATTGATTTCCAGAAATAGATTCATGAAAGTTGATATAAACTATTCTTCATCATTCATAAAGAGAGAATGCAGTAACAAAAGAAACTTGCCAATATATGCACAAGGAAAAAGAGAACATTATTTTAGAACTCTTTAGAAAAGAATAAACAATGTTAATGGTATACAATTGGGGTGGAATCATCAGTGGTTAACTCAGTTGAGCCATCCAAGCTTGACTCCATAAGTTGCCATCAAGTGTCCCAAAAGACGAAGAAAAAACAAACAAGAAAATCTATAACGTATGAACTTCTAGGTAGACAGAGAAGCTGCTGGATTGTAATTTGGTCATGTTTATTACGTGTCATGAGATGGGTTCTTGGGTTAGTTGCACGCATTAGCAATACGAAAATCAGATGGAAGCTGACGAAATTTGATGCTGGTGGTCGTGTTGGCTCCTGTTAGCAGTAGTGGAAGCGACGTCGACGAGTCCGGGTAAAGCAGGAGGTGAACGGAGGACACTGCCAGCGACATTCATTCCGTTCAAGGTGCAACTGCCTGTGCCACGTCCAGGGACGTAAGTGCATCGGTTGGGACTTGGATGTGTAGGACCACCTTTCTGCAGAGACTGTAACACTAATCGGCCTTGTTGCTTCCACATGAGTTGTTCGTCCCCAAGCGGCCTCATTTCGGCTTGTTCAAAAGAAACCAGGAAGATTGACGAAAGGAATAAAACAACTAAGGTGGTTTTAGGGTTACAAGCAGCCATCTCTTTTCTTGGGTTTACTATTTATGAGTAAACTATGACAGAAGATTGTTATTAAATGCCTTCTCCACTGGCTCGTCAATGAGTTTTAAAGCGCTAGATCTAAGATGGATTTTTCATGTCGTGGTAATGAAAGGGAAGAAGGATACTTATAGATGGGTAGAGGCCACATGATCTCTGCGTATATTATACGAGCCTTTGAACGATGCCAAGACTAATAGCTTATGGTTTGACCGAGCCATGGCTTTGAAGGTTGAAATCCGCCTGGAATTGTTAATCAACACACGGTTCATTGCTTAGACGCCGAAAAATAGTCTCATGTAGCAACCAGCCTGGTGCACGGGTCTAAAAAGATTAGAAGGACGTGGTCGTTAAATATATTTCTATTTACCTTTTAAATATCTTTTTCAATCCATAAGTATGTCAAATTTTAAATACTAATTATACAAATTTTTAAAAATCATGTTTTGATATTTAGTGTATGCCTATTAAAGTATGTCAAAATTTAAATATTAATTATACAAAATTTAAAAAATCATGTTTTGTATATTTAGTGTATATATATACACTAAATATACAAAACATGATTTTTTAAATTTTGTATAATTAATATTTAAATTTTGACATACTTTAATAGGCATACACTAAATATCAAAACATGATTTTTAAAAATTTGTATAATTAGTATTTAAAATTTGACATACTTATGGATTGAAAAAGATATTTAAAAGGTAAATAGAAATATATTTAACGACCACGTCCTTCTAATCTTTTTAGACCCGTGCACCAGGCTGGTTGCTACATGAGACTATTTTTCGGCGTCTAAGCAATGAACCGTGTGTTGATTAACAATTCCAGGCGGATTTCAACCTTCAAAGCCATGGCTCGGTCAAACCATAAGCTATTAGTCTTGGCATCGTTCAAAGGCTCGTATAATATACGCAGAGATCATGTGGCCTCTACCCATCTATAAGTATCCTTCTTCCCTTTCATTACCACGACATGAAAAATCCATCTTAGATCTAGCGCTTTAAAACTCATTGACGAGCCAGTGGAGAAGGCATTTAATAACAATCTTCTGTCATAGTTTACTCATAAATAGTAAACCCAAGAAAAGAGATGGCTGCTTGTAACCCTAAAACCACCTTAGTTGTTTTATTCCTTTCGTCAATCTTCCTGGTTTCTTTTGAACAAGCCGAAATGAGGCCGCTTGGGGACGAACAACTCATGTGGAAGCAACAAGGCCGATTAGTGTTACAGTCTCTGCAGAAAGGTGGTCCTACACATCCAAGTCCCAACCGATGCACTTACGTCCCTGGACGTGGCACAGGCAGTTGCACCTTGAACGGAATGAATGTCGCTGGCAGTGTCCTCCGTTCACCTCCTGCTTTACCCGGACTCGTCGACGTCGCTTCCACTACTGCTAACAGGAGCCAACACGACCACCAGCATCAAATTTCGTCAGCTTCCATCTGATTTTCGTATTGCTAATGCGTGCAACTAACCCAAGAACCCATCTCATGACACGTAATAAACATGACCAAATTACAATCCAGCAGCTTCTCTGTCTACCTAGAAGTTCATACGTTATAGATTTTCTTGTTTGTTTTTTCTTCGTCTTTTGGGACACTTGATGGCAACTTATGGAGTCAAGCTTGGATGGCTCAACTGAGTTAACCACTGATGATTCCACCCCAATTGTATACCATTAACATTGTTTATTCTTTTCTAAAGAGTTCTAAAATAATGTTCTCTTTTTCCTTGTGCATATATTGGCAAGTTTCTTTTGTTACTGCATTCTCTCTTTATGAATGATGAAGAATAGTTTATATCAACTTTCATGAATCTATTTCTGGAAATCAATCTAAGCATAGGTGTAAACATCTCTCTAAATCAATATAGGAACGTGTAATTTTTCCAAGAAAATTCAGGAAAATTACTTATACATGTTTATTTAAAAATTTAGTTGGTTGAGGTTTGTTTAAAATTGGGCTGGATGATAAAAATTCAAGTTCAAATTATATTCAAAGGTTCATCATACATAATTGAGTGAAAATTAGTTAAAGCTAGATTCCACTAAAAAAAATTGTGAATGAATTAATTATACACTAGTTAAAACTTACTTATGCTTAATTTTAGAAACAAATCTAGATATATCTTATTCAAAATTTGATACATATTCTCTTATATTATAATTTGAAATGATATTTATTTTTCAAGAAACCAAACTTATTTTGCAGTCTATAAGATCTTATACTTTCGTCTTAATCAAATTTGCGTTGTGAAGTTAAATTGGATAAAAATTAGAATTGGGTTCAAATTATATTGGGAAGAATAGTTAACATACTATTGACTCGTACCTGCAATTTTGTTCTTCTTTCATGTGGTGATGCGACCCTCCAGCAGGCGATTGCATGCCCATAAAGGAAGAAACTTTATTGTAATTGCGAAGAAGGTGGTCATTATTCACGCAATGTCCCTATCCTCGGTCTCGACAAGGGGATTTATTCATCCGTACTGAAAAGAAGTTGTGTTCATGTTTCCTTAACATTCAATCCATTTATTAACTGGGAGAGATAAAAATAAATAAATGGGTTGAATGTAAAAGAGAACAAGGGGTACAATAATTTTTAGTACAGGTGATCATTGTCAATTTACCGATCTTACCAAACTTATGACAAGCATCGCCTAGGTTTGGCCCTGAGTAATAACAGAGAAGGCACGCTACTCTTAATCTACTCCTATTTTATCTCATTTTATTTTTATGAGAATTCATTTTTAATATTTATAAAAAATAAGAAGAGAAAATAATGACAATTTTTTTAATATGCTAAGAATTTATAAAACGTTAGGAACTACTCTGACCTTCCCTCCAATGCTAATTTATAAAACGTTAGGAACGACTCTAACCTTCCCTCCAATGCTAATATTGTTCCTCAGCGCTGGTTATTAGACATGGCACCACAAATCCTCTTGCATTTGACATGAAAAATTTAGCTATTCATTCCAAGTATAGGGTTTTGATAAAGTCAAAATAGGTAATTGATAACACCCTTCTAATTTTTCATGTTTCACCTCAGTTTCATTCTAACAATAATGCTCTGATCTTCGTAATATACACCAGGAAACTTTGGAACTATCCAATTATGAGATAATAAAACTCGAAAAATTTTACATAATAGGACAAGTCAGGATTAAGATGTTTAGTAATGCAATTAGGATGTCAAGTGGTATGTGATATGTAACAAATTTAAGGAAGAATTTGATCTCTTTGAAAAGCTTATATGCAAAATATTTTTAGATATAAAACTGATGAAAATAATATTAAGATGGTACAGAGTGTGATGGCTATGATGAAATGATGAAAATTTGAAAATGACCAAAATTTGAAAAAAAAATCTCTAAACTGATAAGGAGTACAGTTGTAAGTTGAGAAAATATAGTTATTAAGATGAACATCTTCTATAGATAGGATTGCTTACTTGTCTAAAGAACTATTGAAAATTGATCTAGAAAGTCCAAGAAATTGTGAAGAAATTAATCTGGGAAGTCTACAAAAGTGTGTACAAATTTAATCTAAAAAGCCTAGAAAAGTGTGCAATTAATTATAAAGAAATATTTTATATAAATTCTAAGTCCAAAATGATAGAAACTAGGAAGTGAAATAAATACTCAGCAAAATATCTAGAACATTTTATTTTAGAATCACCAACAATTTTCTAAGACAATAAATAGGCCTAAAATGTATGCTATTAAAGTAAGAAGAAAAACATTTTAAGCATATTGCAAGCCAAAGCAATAAAGCTCTTCTTTTACAAATCCTTCTGTTCCTTTATCATATCCTCAAAATCTAATAATGGTATCCAAGTAATGTTGATCCTTCTCATTGGCCTTCATTGCTTTACCTAATTGACCAACATTCAACTATAATTACACCTTAATTCCCATTTTTGATGGGGAAGCATATAATTATTGGAGCATCCAAATAAAGATAGTATTCATCTCACAAGACTCGTGGGATGTTATAAAGAGTGGTTATGAAATCCTAATAAGCCAAGAAAAATTAGCTACGTAGACAAAAGTACAACACAATGATTAAGAAACTCATCCAGTTTAGTCGGTTTAACAGTCAAAACCTTAAATTGTCAAATTTTTTTATTCAATTTACTTTAATAACTCTTGTTGTTAAAAACTGATCAATTTATTAATTGATCAGTCAGTTTTTATCAATTAATATGTCCTTATAAATTAGATAAATCAATTAATTTTTATTTAACAATTTATTTTTCAATTAAATTTCAAATTCTTTGATAGGTAAGGACAATCTCTTTTAATCCTATTTCAAAATTTTAATTTTAGTTAATTTTTATCCGGTTTTATGACGATCTACTACCAGTTGAATTTTTTAAACCTTAAACCTCTTGTTTTATTTATTTAACTTCTGATTCGATTTCTAAAACATTGATACAATAAAAGAAGTACAGGAAAAATAAGCAACATGATGCCAAGGCCTTGCTATTCATCTAATAAGGAGTTAGCAAGGAGATTTTTCTAAGGATTATACAAGCAAGCAAAGCAAACGAGGCATGGGAGACACTAAAAAATGAGTTTAGAGGCATAGACGAGGCAATATCCATCAAACTCCAATCCTTATATAAAGATTTTGAGGAGATGAATCAATAAAATCTTTCTTCTATCGTATCTCTAATATTTTCGATCAAATTAGAAGTTATAGGCGTACGATAGAAGATAAAAAAATAATATAAAAATATTAAGTATTCCTACAAATATGACCTTATTATGGCTGGTAGAAGAATCAAAAGATTTATCAAAAGTCATTAAAGTGGAATTAATGGCTCTCTAGAATATCTTCAAAAATGATGGAGATAGAAAAAATAGCCACAGTAAAAATTCTCAAAGAAGAGGAGCATTATCTAACCATGGTAGGGGGAGAGGAAAGCAACAAAGTAATGATACATCAAGTTCTTATTGCAAATTGTGCAAGAAAAATAATCATGATACAAAATATTATCGGTGCAAATGAAAAAAGTGTAAAAGACACCTTCATTATGAAAAAGATTATGGATACTAATAAAATTAAAAGGCAAAATTTTCAAAAAATAACGAATCTTTTGATCACACAGTATACTCTGTGCAATCTTTAGTGGTTATTTAAACCATATGACTAAGAACAAGATCTTCGTGCAACTACATGAAAGTGTAAAATCCTAAGTTACACTTGGTGATGAAATATACACACTGTTGAAGGAAAAGGCACTATTGTTGTTAGATTCTATGGCGACAATGAAAAATACATCTTTAATGTTTTTATGTTGTTAGACCTTACTCAAAATCTATTAAGAATAGGCCAATTAATTTGCAAAAATTATCCATTAACAAAAATGTGTTCTAGATATTGTAGAATATGCTGGTCTTATTGGAACAAAACTTGCAACTACACCTTTACGTCATAAGTTCAAAATTGAAAATCTTGAATCCTCTTTGCATCCTAAAGTTGATCATTATAGGAAATTAATTGGCAAGCTCTTATATTTAGGTTTTACTCATCTTGATATCACTTATGACACTCAATAGTTGAGCTAATATGTTCATTCTCTCACACAAAATCATTGGTCTACTGACTTATGTGTCTTAAAATATCTCAAAGGTTCACCATCCAAAGGTCTCTTCTTTCCTGTTGTCAATGATTTTCGATTTAAGGCATTTTGTGATGTAGATTGGGCATCTTACCCTGTTACAAGAAGATCTATTACTGGTTATTATATTTTCTGGTCCCTGCTTTGATCTTTTGAAAATTTAAAAAGCAAACTACTATTTCACGATCCTTTGTTGAAGTTGAGTACAGGAGTTTATCTTCAATTGTATGTGAGCTTCAATGGATCTCTTACTTGTTTCACAATCTTTCCATTGAATTTTTACAACCAATTTCTTTAGGGTATGATAACTAGACTGCCATTCATATCACCTCTAACCTTGTTTTTAATGAGCGAACTAAACATATTGAAATTAATTGTCACTTAGTTTGCGATAAATTCAAGCAAGGATTCGTTCCTTCACAACAGCAGCCAATTGATTTGTTTACTAAGCTGAGTATGTAATCTATTAGAAGTTAGTTTGTTGTGTTTTGGCTAGAAAAGTTAGCAGGTTGTTAGAGAGAGTAGTTACAAAATGTGAAAGAAATATAGTTTCATATAATTCTACAAATATAGTCTATTAGTCATCTTCTGTAATAAGCTATCTGTAATTTTCATTTTTAATATATACAGAAACATTTTCCATTTTCTTCTGATATTTCACATTAAATCCGAACAATTTGCTTCCAATCCTTTCAATAATTTGCCACCATTCTTTTCTTCTATTTCATCAGCTTTCTTGAAACTAATCATTTTCTTAATGCCATCTACAGCAAACAATTTTGGCATATCTCCTTTCTAGTCTTGTTGGTTTCGATCTCTTCTTTAATCTTGTTCCTTCTCTTGATTTCGTTACATTCCTTGAAATGGTTCTTTGGCTCTTGTGTCTTCTACAGATGTGTTGCCTTTTTGTGTTGTTCCTAAGACAATGAGTTCCCTCCCCATAAAATTTTCAATTTCCTAAAAATTTCCAAGCTTTTGAATTGCTTTGAGATCTTCTATTGTTGGAAAAATCTTTACGATTGGTGTTGATGCTCAATTTCCTAAGTTTCTGCAACCATTCTAAGTCCTTCAAAGTGCATGAAATGCTTTTTTTCCACACACTACTAACTACTAATAATGTAAACACACGTAATAAATAAAAGACAGGGGTATGTTAAAGTTTAAAACAATAGGAGCCTGTCAGACAATAGAAGCCAGTTAAACAATAAGAGCTTATTAGACGGTAGGAGTCTGTTAGACGATAAATCCTATCAAAACTATTTAAAATAGAAGGCGCTTGTTAAAACTGAAAGGAACTTATTACAAGTTGAAAACAAAAGGAGCCTATTATAAAAGTGAAGGGGCCTCTTGCTAAAATAAACAAACACAATATAATGGGAAAATTTAAAAGTTAAAGAGACAGAGGAATGACGTGGTTGATTTATACTGGTTCAACTTATAACCCAAGCCTACATCCAGTCCTCGAGTATCTAACTTGAGTGTTTCACTAAAATCCTAAGTAGTAATTTGACGAGCTTCTTTAAGCTTATGAGTATATATTTTTCAAGGTTCTCCAACCTTCCAAACTGGTAGTATTTCACTAGCCTCTACAAGCTCCCAATAAATGAAAAACTTATTTGTTCGTTATGAGCTTCAATGATTTCTCTCAAGAAGAATTTTCACTTTCTAAAGCATAATGGATTTGATAACAATATGACTTTCAAAAGTATTGATGCTATTAATGTATTTCAAAAGTCTAGCATATGTCCCACATTCGCAAATGTAGTTGCTCTTCCTTAAATAAACATCTTCTTCAATTGATTGTTGCTTCTTTTATATCTTAAATTGACTTTGAATCTTCAATACCATATTTTATAAAATCTTCCAGTATCCAGATGTTAAGACAAATGATCATATCACAGAGCTGATTGTGATTTGTAAGATCCTTCCAATTATTGTGGAATCATTTCTAATAAATCAGGTAAGTTTATAAGGAAGGATTCTGCAAAAAAAATGAAGCATTTATTACATGATTTTATTTCCTTTTGAAAAATATATCATTACCTATATAAAGAAATAAATCCAATTTGAATTTTGAAATATTATAAGGTCATTAACAAAATCATTAATAATAAACCTTGAGCTAACAACTACAAATCCTTTCAGTATTTAAAAGAGTCATGTGAGTGAAGACAATGCCTTAGGTA
>JANVCL010386705.1:0-14553 GCA_026546855.1 Erythroxylum incrassatum
TTTGATATGTATAATTTAGAAGATAGTTTATATGCTAGCATGAATTACAATTTCATATTTATAATTTTGGATTAAAATGAATGACTATAGAAAAGTTTAAGAGAACGTTGTGAACAAAAGAATCATAAACATTTTGCTATTATTTTTGTTTGATATGTATAATTTAGAAGATAGTTTATATGCTAGCATGAATTACAATTTCATATTTATAATTTTGGATTAAAAAATTTCAACTGCATGACTTGTCGAGGGAATCAACCAATCACTAATCTAATTTTGAATTAATTAACTAAAAAAGTACAAATAACTTTGCATGTTATATCAAAAATAAAGAGTGACTTACTTTAATTGATTCTTTAAGCACGCTTTTTAAATCTTCACCTTCTTTAAATGTGCCTTAGACAATATCTCAAATAATGATAGTTTTAACGAAATTTAACTATTGTTTGAATATAAAAGGTGCAAAAGACCTTGTCATCATATGCATCAAACTTAAATTATGATAATTTTAACTAAATTTAAGTATCATATGAATATAAAAAGTGTGAAAACTTTCTCATCATATATAATGGATTATTTATAGTGTCAATCTTGTTTACAATAAAATTATTACAAGAATTTATATCACCAAGACATGATACTTTGCTTTAATGTCCTGGTCCTTTATGAAATATTTAATTTTTAAATAAATATATAACATTTTATGTTCTCAATAAATTTTAAGTACAATAAATAATCCTCTCAATCTATATAGTAGATAATTCAATCTATATAGTAGATAAAAGGAGTTGGTGAAAATTTTAGTAAGGGTTTTAGTGAGTAGAAGTAAGAAAGAGTAGTTTACCATATCTCTATCAATTAATGTCTTTCTTTTTCCCTACACCCTTTAATCTGAAGATTTTACAAATTGGAATAGAGAAATGCATGTTAAATGCAACTATAATGGAGTTCACATTCTCAATCCTGCAAGAATGTTTATGAAAACCTTTCATTTGCTTCTCTTTGATGGAAGTATCTGATTGAGTTATATTGAATTTTCTCTTTATAACTTCACATATTGATACTTTGCATCCATTAGTTAGAAATATAAAATTTAAATTCACACCTTATTATGAATATGGTATCTAGTGAAATATATTCTACCTTTGATGCCCTTAACTCATCCTGCTTCATTTGAGCACGATGCTTTTCTAACTTTGAGTAATATACTCAACGTCATCATCCTTAGAATCATCAAGTGTTAGAATTGATTTTTTAAATCTAAATCAGTCTCATGCTCTACCTCTTCATCACTTCAGTTGATCATAACTCTCCTTTGATCCACTTCTTAAAATTTTCAGTCGAGAGTGAACAAAAAAACTTCTTACAATAATCTTATTTCTCTCACGTAAAGACAATCTTGTTTGAAAATATTTCTCTGAAGTGAAAAATAATCCCACTAAAAAAATTTACAACTAAAATTATATTCCTTGATTACTTTGATAAAAATAAATATCTCAATCACTATAAAATGATATAATGAATGTCACTTTATCATACAGTATCATGTCAGGATTTTGGCCAAAGTATTAAAATATTCCCTATCATGCTCTTTTAACATACATAGAAATAGATTCATCAGTTCGGTAGTACTGAATGAGACTTGGGAATTAATCCCTAAAATCTGGTAGTCTGTTCCAACTTATTATTCAAAAATTTGACAACTACTAGTGCAGACTAATTGTAGATACATATGATTCAATTCACAGCAAGTAAAAGTTTCACATCTCGCGATGCCAGGGATACAAAATTAGTTCAATTTGCGATAAGTATCTAAAATTACTTTATATGAGAACCAACAATCACAATCGCATGTCTAATCAGGCACCTGTTATATGAACACGATCTTCCACTACATCAGTTTGTAGAGGTTTTCCACTACTAGAGTTTCAAATGCATCATGCTGACCATCAAGCCAGGAGGTCTATCAATACAAATGAAGAGGGGCAGTTAGTTTTTGGTCCTGCATTTTCCATTGACACCACTCCCGTCCATGAAGTACTCTTCTGCAAACTTTAAGCCGTATATTGATTCTCCGGCAGTTCCATTTCCCTTATGAAAACTCCACCCTGACACTTGAAGTTAGGGATTATGCATTGGAAAGTTGTGAACCCTTGTAAAGAAAAAAGGCTCCTCTGCTCCAAATCCCTTTATCTCCAGTACAAAGGGCACGAAAGTTTTCAGCGGTTTTTGAAGTGACATCTGTCGACCAGTTATATTCTTCCCTATAAAAATATACATATATAACCCTTTGGATTTGACGTTTCCAATTACCAGCTCAAAACCTGCATAACAATGGTAAGGGCGAAGAAGTTCAGTACTTGGCTACCTCAAAAGCAAGCCAAAAACAATAGAGACATAATGACAATTGCCTGCTTTTATTTGAGACACTGGATATTCGTAATATCAAATTCATCAGCAGATGTTAACAGTTTCGGAAAATAATGACATTCTTGTGATCAAAGATGATACTTCCCTTTTATTACAAGGGGGGGTAATGAACATAATAAAAGCAATATTGCAACTTGTTCGAGGCCTAATCAAAATGGAAACAAGACATTTGATAGGCACGGAGAATTGCCATTATTATTGCCAACCTTCAATGCAAGTCACGCCATCTTTTAACGCCCTTGCTCTGCAAATTGGCTAACTTCAAATAGACATTCAATATGAACCAAAAAAACATGTCATCATAGTTTCTCCTTCCTTTACTGGAATAGAAGAAAGAAAATGGACAAAAGTTGAACTTCGAAAAAAACATGTAGCAACTTGTTCGAGGCCTAATCAAAACAACAACAAAACTGAAAGGCACGGAGAATTGCTTTTAGTATTGCCAACGTTCAATGCAAATCACGCCATTATCGACGCCCTTGCTCTGCAAATTGGCTTACAAAGAAAGAGAAAAAAAAGTGCAAAAACTAAATTTACAAAGATTTACAAGTACAGACAAATACATAAAAGAGCATTCACAGAAACAGCTACCGGATCTGGGTACAGCTAAAATGAGAGTTGATATAACTAGTCGTATGCAAACGGATCAAAATGTGCATCATCCCATAGGAAACCCTTAAATAAAAAGTGAATAAACCAAAGGGTAATCATAGTATGGACGATATGTTATATTGCACAAGCTTTGAGCTCACAAATCTTTAGATAAAGACCCATTTGCAAGCCTTCGATATGTGCTTTTTACGGGGTAGAAAGAAACAACTCTCGCAAACCCTATAAAGTATAAGTCGGATTGCCCAAAAAGTACAATGGTCAACAAGAATTGTAAACATTTACGAATTAGTTTGTACCTTTGAGCAAGATTGGAGTAGCTGACAACACTTCAACGAAGATATCTGCTAAGAGAGGTTTTAGCGATGGCTTATATAGGCTGAGAAGATGGGTTTAGGAATTAGGGTTTCGTCTTAGCATCTTTTTTCATTTACCCCGGTACCCACGCCTTTCTTCATATTACTCTCCTAGCCCTTAAGATCTTGTTATTTCAATTCAAGAATCAGAGTAGGAATGACAATGAGTTGGCCTGTCCGTTGGGCTATGGGTTGGGCCGGGCTGAGACAGCCCCTACTCAAGTACGGCTTGTGACATGGTCGGGCCAACCAGTCGCAGCCCGTAACTTGACCAACCCAAACCAAAGTCAGGTTGGGACATTTATTATCCCTGTGTCAAAGATTTGAAACTATTTTCTCTTTTCAATTTATAAAATTTCGTGCTTAAGCATTTTTAAAAACATCAAGTTTTGCACCTCCGGTTAATTAATAGATGTAAAATTGTATTCTTCCACTGCTCAACTTGATGATGCATCAGATTTATTTGGAATTTGATAAAAGTATTAGCCAATTCAACATATATTTAATAACAATATACGTTAGAATAATATATAAACTAAACGTGAAAGAAAACAAAATGCTTTTTGCTTAGAAAGTCTGTGTTTTGGAATTCTTCTAAGTGCTCAATTTCCAAATTGACAGTGTATATTTCAGAAGAGAGAGGAGTTTAGGTATCCCAAAAGTCTGTAAGAAAAAACATATATCAATGTGCTCCCATTAAGCACATTGCCAGTTACCACAAAATCAAGACATTACATAGCGTTGGACCATTTAATACCATAATATGAAAAATTCTCACATTCTCTCACTTGATCCATACATTTAACTTGGTATCAAATCTTAATCAGATCTAAATATAATATATGAATCATAACGATAGGTTCTCTAGTAAATGAGTATTATTATCCATATATTACAGTATGCCATATTTTGTATTAACCCGAATGTAGTAACATTACTTAATGAATAAACTCAATGTTTATTTTAGGTCCAAAAAAATCAATTTTCTCTAAATTCAATAATGTGTACCATTATATAAGAAGATATTATAATAATTTCACGAAAACAACATTGTTCATATGATGAAAACTATATAATGAAACTCAATCTCATTCTAACAACATGATATTTGAACTTCATTAGTGTCATGCCTTTTGTTAAAGGATCAACAATTATTAATTAAATGGTAACGTGTTTAATGACCACTTTCTTTTTCTTAACATGTTTCATTATAGATAAAAAAACTTAATAAAAACTTACTGTCAATATGTTTACTCCGACTACCACTCTTATTGTTTTTTTTAAATAGCAATTGAATTGTCACAATATATTATTAATAGCCTAGAAATGGGATCTGCGAGTCTAAGCCCATATATGAAACTCTTTAACTATACACTATGTGAAGTAGCCTCAAAACAAGAAACAAACTCAGCTTCTATATTGAAAATAGCAGTCAAAGACTACTTCGAACTCTTCCAAGATATGGCTATATGGGAAATCAAGAAGATATAACTTAATGTTGATTTTCGTGAATCAATAACCCCACAAAATCTAAATCTAAATGCTCTATTACCTCCAGATTTTCGGTTCGTCTGTATCTAAGCATGTAATTTTTGGTCACTTAAAGATACCTCAATACTTTCTGTATAGCTCTCTAGTGATCCAATCCTAGGTCACTTTGATATCTACCTAACATTTCAATAGAAAATGCAATGTCAGGTCTTGTACAAACCTGATCATACATTAGGCTTCTGAATGCAGAAGCTTATGAAATGTTTTTTATTTGTTCCTATCAAAATCATTTTTTAGTCATTGGTCTAAATTGAATCTATCGTTTTTCACGATGAGAGCTACATTTTGTGAATAATCTTTCATCTGAAATCTCTCTAAAATTTTATTAATATAGGTTTCTTAAAACAAACCCAAAATACCACATAATCAGTCTTGATGTATTTTAATGCCAATGACATAAGACGCATTACCTATATCTTTCATTTTAAAATTTTAGAGAGAAATAGTTTCACGTCATGTGACAAACTCCTATAATTTGTTGCAGGTAATTTGTCATCCATATATAATACTAGAAAACAAATTTTATTCCCACTAACCTTCTAGTATATACATTGATTCATGATATTTTCTTCAAAACCAAATGATGAGATAATATCATGAAATTTCAAATACCACTGGTGGGACGCTTATTTCAATCTATATATGGATTTTTTAAGTTTGAAAGTCAAATGCTCACTATTATTAGAGGAGAATCCTTCTGGTTTCTTCATGTAAATCTTCCTCTAGGTCACTATTTAAGAAATTCGTTTTCACATCCATTTAATGCAATTGAAAGTCAAAATGAGTAACCAATTCCAAAATTATACGAAGTGAATCTTTTTTAGACGTAGGAGAAAATCTATATGTGTAATCGATTCCTTCTTTTCGAATGAATCCTTTAGCAACAAGTCTTGCCTTATATCTCTCATTGTTTCCTAACGAGTATTTCTTTGTTTTAAATACCCATTTGTAACCTATAGGTTTTGCTCCTCTAGACAACTCAATAAGATCCCAAACATCATTATTCTTCATAACATTGTACCGTAAATTTGATTAATTGCAAGTCATGGCTTGTGAAAAGTTTTTAGCATCATTCTCGACTCGTATATTATAGTCAGATTCTTATAGATATACAAAATAATCACTACTAATAGCTAATTTCCTTGTTCTAGTGGATCTCCTTAATGATGCACCAACATCATATTGTAGAGTCTGATGTTCAACTAGTTGCTAAATGTTTTGAAACTTTTAATTGTTATCATGATTTTTGCTTATATTTTTTAAAGAAAATATTTTCTAACACATAGATAATATATAGATAAACAATAGGAATTTTCATAAAATATATGCATCATTGAAACTTATTACTAGAAAAATTTTCTAGTTTTCACATATTAAACAATCTTCATAAAGAACACATAAGCACTAGTCAAAAGTTTTCTTTAATTTTGTATTACGTTTTTATCCCCTTATCTTTAGGCAGTTTAAATAATTTTGTATCACATTTAAAATTGTAACTATTCTTTAGCAGTTAATATTAAACGTTGTACTCTAAATCATCAGGTGTGTCTAATAGTCATCTTCTCCCACTCACACACTATAGGTTTTGATGATCAACATTCTGTGATTTCTCATACTTGTCCAATAACTCGTGCGACCGGTATACAACGAGAGCTCATTGTCATATATTTGTTAGGAATGACATCTCTATTAATGAATCGACCCTAGGACCAATGTGTCCTTGAGTAGATATTATATGTTATACCCTAGGTCATATATGAAATTAATCTTTTTTTATATCAATTGTTTCATCATATCATGATTGTATTCAATTATCTTTTTAACATACCGTAGTTACCTATGAATATGTTTTATACGAGTCTAAACATAATGCCCTTCCTCTGTTTTGGATTCTTTCAAATTAAATTAAATTTACTTTCCTAGAATTGTTCCATAAGATCACATCATAAATGTTACTAAAATAGCAAAACTTACATTTAATTCTCAAGAATTGGACAAGCGTCTTCAGGGTATTTAATGAGGTACCTTAATCTCAAGGGTCTCACACAATATAAGTTGAGATCTTATAACTTATATTAGTCCCTTTTATAGTCGTATTTGCACATATTGTACGAATCATGTGTTATGGTATTGACTTATAGTATCTTTATGTGATTGTCTTTCGTTCACAAAATACCATACAGATGTCAGTTCAAATATACTGAATGTTTAACTTGAGTTCACTTATTTACTTTAAAATATAATTTTTTCAAAACTCAAATCTTACAACTTAAGGCGGATATAGTGATAATATAATAACTTTGTACCAACTTTCTTAAAAATTAAGGTGGCATTTATGGTTTAGATTTCTAGCTCTCAATTATCACCTAGATAACAAACTTTGTACTTACCTCATCTCTAGTGATCACAAATCACCAAGGGTGATTGCTTATTTGAGAAAGTCAATATTTTATTTGTCTTACATGTTCTTGATTTATATATCTGTCTATATATTTTTCACAAAATAGAAAAATATATTTATCAATCAAGTATTATACAATATATAATCTTCATTAAATATTCTCCTTTAATATGGCTTTACAACAAATGAACATACAAAGAGAAATGTTTCTTATTACATTTCAATATCTATATAAGCCTGGTGACTTCAGATGCCTAACATGCACATCTCTAGAAATTGACTTTAACATTGGGTCTACCGCTATATCTTGCTTAGATATATACTTCATGTTCACTTCTCCTTGTGTGACTATATCTTTTGAGTAATTATACTTTGTATCTATATGTTTGGTCTTACAATGAAATTTGGGATCTTTTGTTTAATCTATTGCCAGTTAACAATCACAGTTGATAGTCACTGGTTCATTTTCGCTTTCAGTGACTCCCAACTAAACAAAGAATTGTCAAATCCATACAACTTTTTGTAATGATGCTGAAAATGCTACAAATTCAGCTTTCATTGTAGATAATGCAATATAATATTGTTTCTTACTTTCCGATGATATTGCTTCATTATTGAGTAAGAAAAAAAATCTAAAGGTAGATTTTCTTTCTTCTAAATCTCCTTTCCAGTTTGTATGCATATATCCTTGTATACATAGGTCATTGCCTTGGTAGCATAGTGCATAGTCTATTGTACCTTTTAGATACCTTAATATTCTCTTTACTGCTTTTCAATATTCTTGTCCTAGATTTAACTAATATCTACTCACCGTTCTAATTACATAACAGATATCTAGTCTTGTACACATCATTGCATACATGAGACTTCCAACAGTATTAGAATAGGAAATTTTCTTCACTTATTCCCTTTCTTGTGGTGTAGATGGGAAAAACCGTTTTTGAGACCTTCGCTTTTAGCAACAAGATTATCTATTGGTTTTGTAATCTTGCATATGTAGCTGTTCTAAAATCTTTTGGATATAAGTCATTTGAGAAAGCCACAATGATATTTTGAACGATCTCTTGAAATCTTAACTTCAAGAATGTATGCAGCTTCACCCATGTATTTTATCTCAAAATCATATAAAAACTAATCTTTGATTTGCTTGATAAACTCATAGTCATTACAAGCAATCAAAATGCCATTCACATATAAAGATAAACTTGCAAATTTATCTTTAGCTCTTAATATATACACAATAGCCTTCATCAAGTATATGAAAATCATATGATACTATTACATTATGAAAATATTCATAATATATACCATTACTTTGAAGATTACTTCAGACTATATATTAATTTTAATAACCGATACTTTATACTTTTGGCCTATTTTTATGAAACTCATAGATTGTTCCATATAGCTTTCTTCTTCTAATTCTCTATTTAAGAAAGCAGTTTCTACATCTATTTGATGTAATTCAAGATCCAAACTAGCTACTATAGTCAAGATTAGACGAATAGAAGCAAACCTCATAACAGGTGAAAAAGTTTCGTCATAATTGATTCCCTTTTGTTGTGAATATCCTTTCACCACAAAGATTGCTATGATCTTTTGATACTACCATCATCATTTCATTTTATTGTTATAACCCATTGCTTTATGCCCATTAGGGAGATCCACCAAGTCCTATACTTGATTTGAGCTTAAAGAACTCATTTCTTCTTTTAACGCTTTCATCCATTTTTCTTTAGCAGGATCATTAAAAGTTTTATTTACATTCCTTGGCTCATCATCTTCTTATGGGATGATCATGTGACTTTCCCCTTCTCTTTCAAAATGACATTGAGGAATAAATCCTTGATTACTATGTCATAAATGAGGTTCATGAACAACAAATTCATGGATCTTCCGATTACTCATACTTGGGTCAAATACCAAGGGTAAACTTTTAGTAGGTTGTAATGTGAATTGATTTTGAGTCAACTCTTCCATATCCAAATTGCTCCCTCTGGGTTAAGGTTCGCATCTTGATTCCTCATAATAGAATTATGTTGATCAAGAGTACAATATAGAAATAGCTCTTTTCCTATTTCACCTTGCTTTAAAAAATCATTATCTAAAAGTTTTACATCTCGTAATTTAAATTTAGTTACACCTTCACTACCTTGTTCACTTGTGAACACATACCCCTTTGAATGTTCAGAGTATCTAATAAAGATACATTTCTTCCTTGTTAAACCTAGTTTCCTATACTTATGAGAGAGAACATAAACATAGGTAGCACATCCCCAAGGTCTAAGAGTTGTCATATTAGATTTTCTTCCTGTCCACAATTCATATGTGATACTTATAAATAATTTTTTAAGCACTCGATTAAGTATATAAATGGTTGTTAGCAATATATCACCCCAATAGGTGAGTGACAAATTTTCTTGTGCCATTATAGAACTAATCATTTTTAGTATAATTATATTATATCTTTCTACTATACCTTTTTTTGTGGAGTTTTTGGAATGGTTAACTATATGTGTATTCCTTTTTCATCACGTAAAATTTTGAACTTATCAAAGAAGTACTTTTGTCCTCGATCAGATTATAATGATTTTATCTTCTTTTCTAATTAATTCTCAACTAAACTAATGTATTTGATGAAACAACTTTATGTTTCTAATTTGTGAGAAATCAAATCGACATGATCATACTGAGTAGTCATCTATGAAAGTGATAAAATATATAGTCCTACACCTACACCTTGCCTTTACATTTGTTAGACCAGGGATGTTAGAATGAATTAATTATAATGGGTATAAAGCTCATGTTCCCTTTTCGAAAGTTTTTCTATCCATTTTACTAGTTAGACAATGTTTATACGTAGGTAGATCTATATGACTTGGAATACCTAATAAACCCATTTTATCCAATCACATTATTCAATTTTAACCAATATGACATAGTCTAATATGCCATAATATTACATCATTATTAAAATTACTAGAAGATGTAACTAATGTATAACTAATATTATTATTTACATTCACAACATTCAGTACAATAAAACTATCAAACATAAAACTATGACCATAATATATATTTCCAAGGTACAAATCCATTCTATCAATATGGAAGTTAATATGAAAACAAAGTTTAACTAACATCAACAAAAAGAAGATTCCATTAGATCTGTGAAGCATATAAACACTTCATGTAGTACGAGGGGTCAACCACAATGTATATATAATTTGCATGTGCCAATCCTTTGTACGACAACTTTGGAATTGTCACTATATAAAACCATGTCATTTCATATGAGATCATTCGAAACTCTATGAAGTCATTTACAATCACTTCTTTTCATTTACAATAACTTCAATCATTCAAACACTTATCATGTTCAGAAATCAATCAAACTATTTAAATTATACATATCATATGCATATGCAATGCTTATGAGACTCACTTTCAATTTATTACTTTGTTGTGGCCGAGTGCCTATAACTGTCCCGTATCTATTGTAGATACCGGGCTCATTAATAACTATTTCGTATCCGTTAGGGATACCAGATTCATTTTACATAGTGAGCCTTTGGCTCTTAATCACTTTCTAAGCTCTAGGCTCTTTTTCACATTATAAGCTTTAAGCTCTTTTTTGGTGGCTACTCTAGTCACAACCGCCTTATCTTTCATGCATTCATGAAATGGAATGCATCAATCACATTTTCATATTATCGGACCTTAGTCCGGCATTCAACATTAAAGTTGAGAATCACATTTTCATTTATATGAAAATGCACATTCAAAACACATTTATCATCGGACTGTGATCTGACATTTAACAATCAAATTATGTACACTTATTTCAATCCAATTCATATATAAGGAGCACTTCAATGTTCTCGCATTTATCAAAATCCTAGGATATATATTGTCTGGAACCAACACATTCACATTGCATGATAATTCAATTCATAACATAAACAAAACAAACAATAAAGTAAGACCATCTCGATCTACTCACAGTACGCTTTAGATTAGCATTAGCTTCTATGATCTGAAAACGTTTGAATACGGACGTTCATCCTGCACATCAAAATTATGTAATACACATATTGCACACACACATTAATAACTTTGCACAATTATAAGCATTCATTTATTCACACGTATGTATATGAAATATGTACGATGCATGTTCATGACAATCCCAGGTATATTATCACATTTTATCACATTCTCATTTTTAACATCATTTTCTTTCATAACAACTCATTTCTCATTCACTTTTACTAGATACACTTTACTCCTCTTCTTGAATCATAACTTTAATCATATGAACCACTTCATCTTCATTATACACATGTCTTATGTAACATCCCATCCCCATATTAAGGGTTAGGACTCAAAATTTCAATACATGGGAGTTTAAAGAGAGATTAGGAAATGCATTTTTCTTGCTCATGCATAATGTTAGCATATATGCACATAAATATTGAATGTTAAAAAAATTGTACTGATTTTTGAGTGATTGAGTACTTTAGCATGTCACCCTCGCGGGGCACGGACTCAGATATCACCATCTATGTCGGGTTTGGGTCATTTCGGGAGTGGGGTGTTACATCTTTGTTACTTTAATACCAACAATTCACTCATTACTGTTACTCTAGCATTACAAGACCAAACAATTATCCAAGCTCTCATTTCAGTCCTATATCACCTCCAAAAATCCAAACCTTTGGGTTAATTTTTCGTGATCATTTTGATCGGTAAGTGAAGTAATTTGGTAACACTTTCTTATAGAAACGTGTTCCCCATTGTCTTAAATTTCTAATGATACCACAATCATTCAATTTGGTTCAATACTTCAAAAGTTATATTCAGGATAATTCAAACTATTCATAAGCTTAAACAGTATCTTGTACTCAACTTTAATTAAAAAATATGGGATTCTAGAGACAGAAATAATTTTTGACTCCTTTAGAAAAATTGTAGCCCTATGTCTCTAGTTTAATCCAAATTAAAAATAATCTTATTTCGATAACTACATAACAAGTTATGCCTAAAATATCGAAGCATGTTTAGTGAAAATACTCCAGTTATCATTTTCTAGAACTCTTCATTAATTCCTTCCCAAATTCGTCAATCAATCTCTCTTAAATGATTTCAGATGATTATAATTTTTAGTGGAGATGAAGATCAATGAAGAACAAAGTTTAACTTACATGTTTAGCTCCAAGACTTCTTCAAATCATCAAATAACCTTAGCCTCCAAGCATCATCCAATCATCATTATCATAGAGGTGGAGTAGGTTAGGTTTTCTAGTGGTAAGATGATGAAGATAACAAAATAGAAGTAGCAAGTGAAGTATGAGAGTAAGGTTCAACATTAGTGCTTGGGAGAAGAGAGTGTCGTAAATGGCGACAAAAACATAGAGAAAATGGAGAAGAGAGCATGAGTTATTAAGAAAATTGGGTGAAAGATAAGGATGTTGGTCTTTTAAAGAAGGAAAATATCGTGAGTGATGCATGGCAAGTGTCTTGACACTTGTCACTTGCCATTTTTCCATTTATTGTGGTCTTCATTTGACCACTTTTTAATAACTAGTCTATTTGCCTCCAATTTTCTCCCAATTTTTCATGATACTTGTCATTAAATCCCAAAGTCATTTATCAAAAATTTCACTACCATTTGACAGTTAATTCTACCACCATTTATCAATTATCTTGCCATTTAACATTTTTTTAGTACAAAAATATCCAAAAGTTTCGAAAAATTCCTAAAATTCCCCCAAAAAATTTAATCTAGCAATTTATGCACTCCAAACAGTTTTCAATACAATTAAACCACGATTCTCAATACAATCTCATTTATAAAACAATCATACCTAGAATATGTCAATGAATGCATGTATAATCATTATAATGTGTGCAATAACTAAATTCATGTGTGTGTATGCTAATATTATGCATGAGCATGTAAATGCATTTTCTTAATCTCTCATTGATCTCATTTGTATCGTATTTTAGGGTTCTAACCCTTAGTATGAGAATGGGATATTACATAAAGTCTGGTTTTAGTTTGATAACTAGAATAATATTAGTCCTTTATATTTACAACATGATACGGAGAATCTCTAACTACTTATATCGCCAAGAGCTAAGGTAAATATCATTCTAAAAAATGGAGATTGTCATTACAAGTTTATATGTTTTAATAATATCATAAACAACACTCCAATTTATATATAAGATGGTGATAAAAAGGATAATATTATCTGGAAGCACTATAATTCTATTGTGTTTACAAATAAGTTTTGCCTCCAATTCATCTGACCCCTTAAACCTAAGGTGTTATGGAGGAAACAAGTATGGTTTAAGGATAATTATCCAAAAGCCTCCATCATTATGTAGACTTCTACTAAAAAAATTAAATACATTAGACATGCTACTCTCCTAATAATCATTCTTGCAAGCTTTGTTGGCAAAAATCTAGAGGTGTTAGTCAGTTACTCCATGAATGGCCTCATTCCTTCATCTTCATATTCAAAATCTTACAACAATTTAATGTTAGTACGTAGAGGGGACCTTATTACGTACCCCAGGGTCCCGTGAAAGGATCAAAAATGAAAGTAATGCGGAATACCTTGATTCGGTTTCATCTTTGATTTTGATACGTACCCCAGGGTCCCGGGTCCTTTAGCGAAAAATGCTCACCGACTCACGGGCAAGGCCTTTCTACAGTTTCCTCAAATCCTAAGCTTCCTTAACAGGTCAGGAATCTTATGCTCGAGAATGCTCTCTTCAGTAACTGCAAGAGACCTTACCTTTATATATAGCTTCCATATCGGGCTTTTCCATCACAAGGCCGATATGGACCCGGTCCAAACTAATTTGGACCCATTTTCTCCCGAACTTCGACCCATTGATTTAGATCATTTATTGGGCCACTTTAATATCTTTATCTGGATCAAATGGTGTAACTTAACCGGTAATTTATTTAAACCAAAATTAAAATTAATGTTAGTCAAACTTTATGAGACATTGACAAAATTGTTCTTAGGGAAAAAAATGTCTAACAATCTCCCCTTTGGACTATCATTAATTGCAGTAGCCTTTAGTTTAAAAATAACTTTAAAACTTGGTTAAATCACGCTACTGTATAGTCGACTAAGTTTTGAAAACAAAACATTTGATCCAAAGATACGAAAGTCCAGCATTCTGTCC
>JANVCL010386755.1:0-14550 GCA_026546855.1 Erythroxylum incrassatum
ATTTTATGAAATATTAGTTAAATTTGTACCTTTTGCCTATAAAAGATATATTGATCAAGATCTAGAATTTTACATTGATACATATATAACTAACCAAGTATGTATATTTCTTTCAAATTTATTTTATGAGCAATGAATATTTTGTGAAACTATAACTTAGATAATAATTCAGAGTTTAATATGCTTATGTTTGTAAATTTCATCAATGTACTTCAAAATGAGTATTGGTGGAGGTTTTTCATGTAATCGGAAGTAAGAGACATAATGATTTTCAACTCAAATAAAATAGGGGATATTGAAAAGAAGTATGTAACTGGAGCATTTCGTAGGTGGTAATACGATTTATATAATATTTCTAGCAAAATTATGATATTAATGTAAGAAAATTATATTATGCTTATAGGCACTTATATTGTAATAAACGATTGTGTCATTTGGTTTTCAGTGTGATCATAATATAGTTCTCTTCTTCCTCCCTTATTTAGGAAGACAAAGCATTCAAAAATAAATAAATATTATAAACCAATAATTTTGATTAATTAGGAAGACAAAGCATCCAAAAAGAAATAAATATTATAAACCAATAATTTTGAAGAATTTAGATTATTAATTAAGTGAATATGTTCTTCGCAACAATTATATAAATGCGAAAGTTTTGATGAAAGAAAGGAAGGGTATTTTGCAAGGTTTAAAAAATTATACTAGATCGAACCATTCAATCCGACCGAAAAAGGTTGAATCGGCTAATTTTTATGTAGAGAGGTTATTAGGTTAAACCGAACCAGACCACTGATCGGCTCAAAAATTTTCCAGTCAGACCAGACGGTCCGATCCGATTTTTAAAACCTTAACTATCTACTACTCGAATGTCGTGCCTTCAATAAGACTGTATAACTATATCAACTTTCCCGCTAGGATAGGGGTCAGGGGTGAGTGATTGTGTTTCTTTTCATATTTGATTACTTTTTGCTTGATGCTTATGTTACATATCAGAAATTGAATTGGAAATTCTTTAATTTAATTTTATTCATCTTATTATCTTTTGCATTGAGATCAATTGCATATTATTTTTACTTATTTTTTCCATTTGTAAATATATTGCACCCAATGTAGATTGAAAAGTTTATGCCTTATGACTTTTCTTATAAAAAGAATTGAACCATTGTATTGTTAGTTTTTAAACTACATTAATTTATCTTTATTAAATGGAGGTTATAATAAAGTAGTTGGTAGTTCATTCTTTAGATATATAGCATGTTTATGATCATAGTTGTTTTGGAATAATTCTAACCTAGCTACTTATTGTTTTTTATTTCCAAAAAGGTGATGACTAAGAGTGGATAAAGAAGTACTTTGTGAAGGATTTTAAAGTGCCTATTTTTTTTAAATTTTAGTTGATACAGTTATATTCCATATGAATTTGAGGAAGATAATATAGGTGCATAATTTATCTAATAATTTTTGGTTATTGTATTTTGAATATGTTAAAGGTTGAATTTCATTAAGTTCATATTGACAATATATATATTTTAGGACATATATTAATGTATGTATGGTTACTTTTAATAGCATATATTATTGCCTTAATGAAAATTAATGTATGTTGTTGTTGCTAAAGACATGAAAAACTTTCATTTTTGTTATTAGATGCTATTGCCTAAAAAATCTCATTCATTGTCTTATACAGATTCAAACTTTTGGTATATCCATTTAACAATGTTGCTATAGTTTGAAATTATTTTGTTGCTTTAGTCAAAATTTTAGGTAACATTATTCATTTTGTTGTCTAATAAAAAAATTTTGTGGCATATAGCAGTGCTACGTTATGGTATGAATTATGTTACCTTAATAAAAAAGTTAACAATAATTATACTTATAGTTACACTTCTATTATTATCCAAACCTCTTTTTGTTGTAAGGCTAGATGAAGATTGTGCTTCTCATATGAAGAAGTAGAGGGTAATAGGTAGATGAAGATGATGTGGGTCTTTTTTAAAGACAAAATGGATGAATTATAGTATGGGTTATGTAGGATATGAGTTATAAGTTAGGTCTATTAGTTCATATGGATGCTTGCTTGTCTTATATTTTGTGACGTAGAGGCTTATATGTGATAGGTAAATGTAGTTTTATTATCTAAATCAACAAAATAATGACAGAAGTAATATTTTTCAACTTAGTTGTTAAAGTTTTAAAAGGATAATCACTTAATTGAAAATTTTAAAAGATTTAGCACTTAATTAAAAAATATCAAAAAGTTTAACACTTTAAAATTTGTTATCCCTTTATGTACATGTCATTTCGTATCAAGTTTTAGTTATGTGACTTCTACCACCTGTGGGCCCGTTGAGATACGAGTCTCAATAGCTTGAATTTTATTTTGATATTAATTCATTCTTAAAATTTTTATAAAATTTTTTCTTAGATCTATCATTCAAAGTAATGGACACATCAATAAAGACATAATTTACAGTATAAAATCAGGGTGACTTAAATAAAATGGGACATCAAGAGTTTTATATGATAAGAAGATATCACTCAAGCTAAAAGGTAAATTCTATTGTTTAGCAATTAGTTCAACCATACTCTATAGAGTGAAGTATTGACTCATCAACCATGTACATAGTCATAAAGTAACTGTTAAGGATATGAGGTTGCTCTATGGGAAGTGTAACCTTACAAAAAAAGCTAAGGTTAGGAATGTAATAGTAAGAAATAAATTGAATGTGACTAATATTGATGATAAATTAATGAAAATAAGATTTAGGTAGTTCGAATACGTCAATAGGAGACATCTTTATGCCCCAGTAAGAAGATGCAAGAAAATTGCACTTAGGTATTAGAAGAGGAAAAGAGAAAGACCTCTGAAGAATTGAGGGAATGATGAGAAATAATATAACTCTGCTAAAACTTATCGAAGACTTGACTTTCAATATAAAACTTTTGAAAACTAGGATACGGGTAAAGGATCTTACATAGAGAGATTCTTTTCCTTTTTATAGATCTTTTGAACATTTTCCTTCGATTCATGTACCTTATATTTAGCCTGAACACTTTTATTCGTAGTACTTCCCCTTTAGTCATTATAGTTAAGTATATTTTCCTTTTATCTTTTTTACGATATTCTAGATGTTTGTTTTTTTTATTTGTTTTTTCATAGTAGTTTTTTATATACTTATTTTATCTTTTATTCTATTTTTATTCTCTTTATCATATATAATTTTTATTTTATTTTTATCCTTTATTTTTATTGTTAATATTTTTTAATTTCTTTATCCTTTTCTTAGTATATTGTTATTTCATGCAGTTATTTGTTTATTTTTTGACTTTTGTTTTCTTCAAACAGTTCTTGCAATTTTTTTCCTTTTCCTTTTCTTCTTTTTCTACGAGCCTATCGAAACAATCTCTTTACTAATTAGGAATAAAATTACATATTTTTGGGCCACCCAAATTTTACGTCTCAGCAGGATATTTGTTGAGATGTTGTTATCGTTGTTGTTGTTGTAAAAATTATCAAATAATATCAAAGTTCAATACAAAATTTTATAAGAATTTATTCATATAATTAAAAATTTTAAGTCTTTACTAAATTTTTATATAAATAACAGTTATCACAACTGTAATAAGTTATGCGTTAACTTATTTTACGAAAATTTTAAAGATTAATTTATATATTTTTACTACTTATTTCTCAAAGATTTCACATTTTGTTGTTCATTACTTTAACGATGCAAAGACTAACGGGTAGCCTTTTGTGCTACAATGCAAAGTGTCGTAAAACAATTTGTTATTAATAGTCTTACCCATGCAAAAGGAAACGAGTGATTGCTGAGTATCGATCATTAATAAACAGTCAATTCGATTTTACTTTTTATTTTCGGCTGTATGGGTAATCGTACAGATGAGGTTTAATTTATTCAACTCAAATCAAGAGTCACAACCATCGTATCCTACAACTTTCAAATAAAAGGAGTTTCACATTGCGTCTAGTAGGTGATTACCGAAGGACTTTAATACATACGTTATCTGGATATACGCAACATTAAACACGCTTTAAAATTTTGAAAAAATACGTAACCGAAATTAACTTAACCTATTTTCGATAACTAATTAAAATGATGAAATCTAAAACTATAAAAGAAGCTTTGATGTGGATTTTATCTTTATAAGGGATTTCAGTTATTTGAATGCATTAGCTTCAATAATTGTTTATTACTTATTTTATGCACCGCCACGCCAGGTCATAGATGCATTAGTTCATGTTAAATAAAGACTAAATGGACTAGCTGACTTGCCTCGAAATTAATTAAGGAATTAAAGCGTAACGAACTTGCACCTTAGGTGTAGATATGATATTGTCTGAATCTTGATCGTAATTTATCGCAACTCAAACCTTAAAGCAACTTGAACATGGATCCAGAATCTGTTTCATGATTACATCCAATTACAGTGCACGTGATGATTAAGTTCAAACTTTTATTCATCTTTTATATATAGTTATTTAATTCAAATTTGAGTGTATAATTTTTTAATTTCATTGTTAACACAACTTGTTTAACAAAGTTTAACTTGACTCCAGCACACACACACACACACAAAATCCATTAGATTTCCAAACTCAATATCAATATAAGTTTAAATTAACATGTTGGACATTGAATAATACCCCAAATGCAATTTTTATAATATGTTAAAACAATAACATTCAATATGCCAACGGCATCATATTGTGCATAAGTTGATCTTATTTTGTTTGCAAACCTTAAATGTCTGTTTGACTTGTAACACAATGGCATTCAGCATGTCAAGATGTTATTAAAAGGAAAGAAAGTAATTAAGAATCGATGTCCTTAAATGATTTCGTTTGGTACAGGAACACCAAGTACATATAGTCAACTGTCACCATTTTAGTTACTTGTTTAGTAATTTTATTGTACTAGGTCTTATTCTGACGATTTAATTATTGAAATAAGGGATCATGTTGAACGGATTGCTTGATCATCTTCAGTGAGTCATCATTCAAACTAGATAATTATGGACTTTATTTCAGGGTTTCTTTACATGTTACGTCTGTATTTAGACATGAACACAAAGCGGAAAGGGATCGCAAACTGGAGAGATTGCAAGATGAAACCAGAAAACACCTAGGACTAACAACCTCACTGTATTAATTTTCTGAATTTGTGTGATAATAATACTTTTGAGTTGAATTCGGGACTGATTCATTTGTTACCCATATTAAGGGAGAATAGAAATATTGTTGCTATTTGTAATAAAAAAAAGGTAAGAAAATCGATAATTGAAGGCATATTGGGAGAAGATCCTTGTAAGTACTTGAAGGAGTTTGATGTTGTTTGCATGAAGATAAAGCCTACTAATGTCACCGAGGAGAAAATAAAACTGAGGGCTTTCCCCTTTTCTTTGAAGGATGATGCCCAAGATTGGTTCTATTATATATTTACCTACTAAAAGTATTACAACTTGGGGCAGAGATAAAGAAGCTATTTTTAGAGAAGTTTTTTCCAACTTCCAGAGCCACCAATATCAGAAAAGAAATATGTGACATCCGACAAAACACCAGGGAGTTATTATATAAATATTGGGAGAGATTTAAGAAGTTGTGTGCGAGTTGCCCCCATCATCAAATCAGCGATCAACTATTGATTCAATATTTTTATGGTCTTTTACCGACTGAGAGGAGTATGATAAATGCTGCCAATGGGGGAGCTCTAGTTGATAAAACACCAACAGCTGCATGGGATTTGATCTCAATTATGACTTCTAACTCTCAACAATTTGGAGCTCGGAATTATTATGATTCAAGACATGTTAATGAGATGGGAGTTTCATTGTTGGAAAAAAGATTAGATAATTTGACTTCTTTAGTGCGTCAACTTGCGGTATCTAGGAAAAAGGAAGTTAAATCTTGTGGTATTTGTTCTATGGTTGGCCATCCCACATATATGTGTCCCACTCTATAAGAAGACCAAGTTGAAGAAGCCAAGGCAATGGATGGTTATTTAGGACCACCTCAAAGGAAGTATGACGCATTTTTAAATACATATAATTCGGGTTGACGAGATCATCCAAACCTCCGTTATGGCAACAATCAGGGACAATAAGTAAGTTCTAATTTTCAGCCATATAAACAGCCTTATGTGCCTAGACAGTAACAACAAATGGGATAAAGTTATGGTGAAAATAATCCTTTAGAGGACATAGTCAAGACATTGGCCACGAATAATGTGAACTTTCAATAGAATGCCCTGAAATTTCAGCAAGATATGCAAGCTAGCATACATAATCTTGAGACTTAAATGAGCCAAATGGCGATTGCCATCAATAGGTTAGAGGCACAAAATTCAGGAAAGCTCCCTTCTCAACCTGAGATGAATCCCAAGAAGAGTGCTTATGCTATCACACTTCGAAGTGGTAAAGGATTAAAGGAACCTACCCCAGAGATTTCTAAGCGAGAGGTTGAAGAAGAAGTAGAGAAAGAAGTTCCAAAGCAATCAAAAGAAAAACGAGGATGATTGTTGTATTATCACACCTAAGTTCAGCGTACAACCTCCTTTTCCTAGTCGTTTTGCCAAGCAAAAGAAGGAGAAGCAAGAGAAAGAAATTCTAGAAACTTTTTCGCAAGGTATTAGTCAATATTCCTTTACTTGATGCTATTAAACGAATTCTTCATTATGTTAAATTTCTTAAGGAAATCTGTACAGGAAAGAGAAAGTTAAGTGGCAATGAAAAGGTGTGAATGAGTGAGAATGTTTCTACTGTGCTTCAAAAGAAGTTACCCCCTAAGTATTAAGATTTAGGTATTTTTACAATCCCTTGTAAAATAAGTAATCTGAAAATTGAGAAAGCATTGTTGGATTTAGGTGCGTCGATTAATGTTGTGCCTCAATCTACTTATGAATCTTTGAATATGGGGCCTCTGAAAGAAACTGGTGTCATAATCCAACTTATTGATCGATTTAATGCCTATCCTAAGGGTGTTCTTGAGGATGTCCTAGTTCAAGTTGATAATATGATTTTTCTTGCTGATTTTTATATTTTACAAATGGGTAATAAAGATTCATCCACTTCAGTCCCAATTTTATTGGGAAGACTATTTTTGAAAACTTGTAGAACAAAAATTGATGTCTATGATGGGTCTTTAACTATGGAGTTTGCTGGTGATGTGATTAAGTTCAATATTTATGATGCCAAGAAATTTCCTAATAATGATCAATCTTTTGTTTTTATGAGTTTTCTTGATACTTTAATGCAGGAAACATTTTGTTTAGATGGATCAGATAAATTATGGATTGCATTGGACAATAGCTTGGATATTCAGGAAGGAAAAACACTAGCAGATTATCTTGTCATTCCTGAGAAGATAGATACCACAATCCAGATTTTAGAACGGAGCAAATATTTGGAGGAATAGGTATCTTTTCTGAAGCTAACTAGAAATAATTCAAAGTTGTTGCCATCTCTTATACAGCCACCAAAATTAGAGTTGAAGGCTCTTCTAGGTAACTTGAAATATATTTATTTAGGTGATCATAAATTTCTTCCTGTTATTATTTCGAGCAGATTAACATCTTTGCAGGAAACTCAATTATTGGGTATGTTAAAAGATTACAAAGATACTTTTGGATCAACTATGGCTGATTTGAAGGGGATTAGCCCATCAATTGGTATGTACCAAATTATATTCGAAGATGGAGCTAAGGAAATAAGACAAACCCAATGAAGATTGAATCACCAATGATGGAGGTAGTCAAAAGGAGATTCTGAAGCTCCTCGACACTGGGATAATCTATCCAATTTCATACAGCAAATGGGTAAGTCCAATATAAGTGGGTCCTAAGAAAATTGGAGTAACCGTAGTGGAGAACACTTCAGGTGAATTGGTGCTCACCCATGTGCAAAATGGGTGGAGGGTTTGTATAGATTACAGGAAGTTAAATTATATTACCCGTAAAGATCGTTTTCCACTTCCTTTCATTGACTAGATGCTTGAAAAATTTACAGGGAAAACTCGTTATTGTTGTTTAAATAGTTATTCAGGTTATCACTAAATTTTTGTTGCACCATAGGACCAAGACAAAACGAATTTCACATGCCCTTTTGGCACTTTTACGTATCAAAGAATGTTATTCAGACTATGTAACACACCCGCCATGTTCTAAAGGTGTATGGTAAGTATTTTCTTCGATTATGTGGATAACTGTATTGAAGTTTTTATGGAAGAATTTACAGTTTATGGTGAGTCTTTTGATACTTGCTTAATTAACCTTAAAAAAGTTTTGAAACGTTGCATTGAAAATAACTTGATTCTGAATTATGAAAAATGTCATTTTATGGTTGATCAAGGGATAATCTTAGACCATACAATATCTTCTAAGAGAATTGAGGTTGATAAGGCTAAGATAGAAATTACATCTCTTCCTTACCCCGTTAGTGTACAGGAAGTTCATTCTTTTCTTGGACATGCAAGTTTCTATCAATACTTTACCAAAGACTTTACGAAGACCACTCAACCCTTATGCAAGTTACTCCAAAAAGATGTGGAGTTCAAGTTTGACAAAACATATAGGAAAGCATTTGATGAATTAAAAGAGAAGCTAATTTATGCTCCAATAATCTAGCCCCCAAATTGGAGTCTCCTATTTGAGATAATATGCAACGCAAGCGACTATGCGATAAGAGTTGTTCTGGGGAAAAGGATGAACAAAGCACCGTATATGATTTACTATGCTTCCATGATGCTAAACGACGCCTAGAAAAATTATTCAACAACAGAAAAAGAATTATTGGCAGTTTTTTGGCTAGAGAAGTTCTGTTCATATCTATTGGGCACACATGTCATAATTTATTTAGATCGTGCTGCGTTGAAGTATTTGTTGTCCAAAAAAGAAGCAAAGCCACATCTTATTTGTTGGATTCTACTATTGTGAGAATTTTGATGTGGAGATATGGGACAAAAAGGAAACTAAAAATCATGTTACAGATCATCTTAGTCTTATCCGTCTAGACACAACTTTAGACAACCTGAAAGATGAATTTTCAGATAAACATTTATTCGCCACCCAATAGGTAACACCTTGGTATGCTGATATGGTTAATTTTCCGATTACCAAGTCTTTACCTAGTACTTTATCATGAGCTGAAAAAGATAAAATCAAAAGAGAAGCTAAATATTATGCATGGGATGAGCCATATCTGTGGAAATATTGTTCTGATCAAATTATTAGGTGATGTTTATCTGATGATGAAATCCCTTCTATATTGAATTTTTGCCATTCTTTTACATGTAGTGGACACTTTAATCCAAGAAGGACAGCTTGTAAGATGCTTGAATGTGGTTTGTTTTGGCCTAAACTATTTTATGATGCTTATATATTTTACAAGTCTTGTGATCGATGTCAAAGATCAGGTGGTTTAGGACCAAATGCCACTCACGAATATCTTGATATGAGAAATTTTTGATTTGTAGAAAATTGATTTTATGGACCCTTTTTCTTCCTCTTTCAGTAAGACATATATTCTCGTTACTGTGGATCATGTTTCTAAATGGGTTAAAGTTAAGGCTACTCATACTGATGATGCTAAAGTTGTTGTCGATGTGTTAAGTCTCATATTTTTTCCAAGTTTGAAGTGCCTAGAGCAATAATCAGTGACCACATAACTCATTTTTGTAACCAAATTGTTGAGGATTTACTGAAGAAATATGGTATTAGACACCAAACTTCAACAGCATACCATCCTCAGACAAGTGGACAAGACGAAGTTTCTAACATGGAAATCAAATCAGTTTTGGAGAAAGTGGTTAATCCTAATAGGAAAGATTGGAATTTGCATTTAGGCAACACGTTATAGGCATACAGGACAACATATAAAACTCCTATTGGTATGTCGCCATACAGGTTAGTATTCGAAAAACCTTATCATTTGCTTGTAAAATTGGAACATAATGCTTATTGAGCTATCAAACAATGCAATTTGGATTTAACTAGAGTTGGAATAAATCGAAAATTACAATTACAAGAGTTGGAAGAGATACGTAATGATGGTTATGAGACTGCTAAAATCTTTATAGAAAAGACTAAGGCCTTTCACGACAAAATCTTAACTAGAAAAGAATTTTTCATAGGTCAAAAGGTCTTTCTTTATCACTCTAAACTAAAGCTCTTTCCTGGTAAATTACGATCTTGTTAGATAGTTCCATTTGTTGTTACTAATTTTTTCTCACATGGTGCAGTTGAAATTCAGAGTTGAGACACTTTTAAAGTGTTTAAAGTTAATGGACACCGATTGAAACCATATTATGAGAATTTACAGGTTGAAACCACGGAAGTAATTGAACTGTCTGAGCCAATTTATTCTGATTAAGTCAATAAATTTTTTGTCTAGCTAATATGACGTTAAAGAAGTGCTCTTGAGAGGCACCTCGATTTTTTCAATTTAAGTTGTTTCAATTTTTTATTTCATTTTATTTTTCTTAATTTTCTCAACAACAAAAAAGGGCGTGTAAAGCAACAGCTGCTAATGAGGTAAGTTAGACAGTGTCCCTTCCTTTTTTTCCCCAAAATTCTAATCCCTAATCGCATATCACTCTCCAGCCAATGCACTCCACCATCGTCATCCAAGCACCCAAAACAACAATGAAATTTGTGACAAAATTCGTGGCTAAAATTGATGCATTTTTAAATGGTTGTTATGATTATATGCCTGAATTTAATCCATATGCATTGTGGTCAAAATGGTCTGTTGATTCTAAGAAGTATAACCCTTGCAGCTCCAAAAGTTCTTTTCTTTGCAAACTAGCTTTGAAATACATACATCATTTTTTTGGTTTACAATCTTTCTGGTCATAGAAAAACTGTTGGTATTCTATCAAAAGCTAAAATTTTCTTTTTATGGTGCATAAAAAACAATGTCTCACTTAATTTGAGTTTTTGGATGCCACTCAAATGCATTCCATATTGGAAAAGAATAATCAAACTTTAATCTTAGGCTCATATATCACTCAACTTGCTGTTAATATTGGAGTCTTAGATGTTGATAACACTAACCTCACAGTTGTTTGTGAGATGGAACCATTGGATTGTGAGTGTTCGTACAGGATGGAACTTGTAGTTGCCGATGAAGTTGATGGATACACTTTCTGTTTAATTTGCATGTAATTTGTGTTAAACCATCAAATTCTATCTTAGTAGTTGGAATGAGGCTAAATTGCACACTTGAAGTCAAATTAGGCTAATTGAATAGAAGGTGAATCATGTTGATCGATTAAAGTAGTTGGTTACATAAGCTTACTTAGAAATGGATGCTTGAGTGATTAGGTAATGTATAGAAGCATAATGGATTTTCAATTGAGCTTATGTGAGGAATTGAGCCTACATGAATCCATTCAAAAGTCATTTGATTTCTTTGTTTGTGTGATACTCCCTTAGATGATTACCTTCAGAACTTGCTCTGAATTGGTTTGAATCAACTACATGCATGCCAGATAGAAATGATTAAGGTCCTTTTTCTTTTAACACTTGACTCAAATGACCCACCTATCTTATTTCCCCTTGAAAACCCCTTTGAGCCTTACCCCTTTTGTTTCTTAAAGAAAACACCACATTCTAAAACATCAAACCTCATTAGCCTTACATATTCACAAGTTTAATTAAGTGCTAAGTTAGCTAGTTTTGGGACTTTTGGCTATATATATATTTTAGATGAATTTACCTTTACTTCTACTCATAGGTCACATTGTATTTAGTGATAAGTCAAATTATTATTATGTGATTTTGGCTTAAATTTGATTTAATTTGACTTATATCTATATGGATTTGAAGCTGTATTTGGTCAATTCTCTTATATTTCAATTTTGTTACTTAATAGGTATAAATGTATAGATTGTTAAGGTGAAAGCATAACTTTTCTTATGGATGCCGAATTAAGGTCACTCAAGGACGCTTTCAAAGAGGACTCCGAGTTTTACGACTTCCGAGAAGAGATTTTATCAACTAAAGGGTCAAAGGCTTGAAAATTTTGGATTGGTGCATGTTCGTTTAACGGACTTCGCTGATAAAATGAACTTTTAGACCTGAGAAGGTCCGTTTAATGGACATTGCCTGGCAAAATGAATTTTTAGACTCGAGAAGGTCCGTTTAATGGACATTTATGTCCGTTTAACGGACATCGCATGGCAAAATGAACTTCCAGACCTAAGAAGGTCTGTTTAACGGACATTGGCGGCTAAACACGATCTGCTCTCCGCTGTTTAGGAAAAATTAGGTTTCTTTGGACCCAAGACACTATAAATACTCATTTTTTAGACCTAATAAAGGAGTTGGACACTGAAAATGGGGTTACCACAAATGGAACGCACAAAATAAGAGGAAGATAAGGAGTTTTGAGGATTTCATCAAGGATTAGAAGCAACATTCTCTTGTGTTTCTTTTACCTTCTCTCTCTACTCTTTCTTAAATGCTGAGCATCCTTATGTGTATAAATTTTTTTACAATGTTCTAGAACAAAACCTTATTTATGGTGAGAGATATAGCACATTTGGGCGATTGATTTGTATGTTATGGATTGATGAGTGTTGAATGAAAATTTCTGGGTTATGTTTATCTTTCTTGAATCCCACTGTTGTTTCTATGTTTGATCTCCATAGATGAAATCTTAGGAATCATATGATGTACTGATAGGTAAAATATGGTTTATGCTCTAAGAAGATAAACACCTTAGACTTAGAGGTAGAGATATCCCAAGATAGGGTGAGAACTTGTGGTTGCTTGTTCTTCATGGATTTGGTTAGTTAGTTTACACATTGAGAGATGGTATTCAACTAGCTGGATACTCTTATATGCTTTGAAAAGTGATATAGGTAAAGTTGTGCAACTGTTTTCATAACTTAACATTTAATCAATTTCGTAATGTACGAATCGATCCTTTGAATTGGTGAACCCTAACCCTTAATTTTAAACCTTCGATTTATCCCTTGCTGTTATTTTGTTTAGTACTTACAATTTACTGTTCACTCAACTCCAATCACCTTTTAGAGTTTATTGTCGATAACATTCAATTAACTAGAATTAATTTGGCGGTGAATGAATTGGTCTTTGAGGGAGACGACCTTGGAATACTTAGTGTGCGGGTACTAGGAACGACTCTGTGCACTTACAGATTTTATTGACTATTTAGCTGTTGTTATTATTCATTGTTTCCTTAGTATTTTTTTTAAGAATCAAGTATAGTAGAAATAATAAGCGTTGAGTAGTTAGTTATTTACATGCAATTATGTGAAATACATTTTGTGGTCCCTTTATATACTTAGTGCTTTATGAGTACTTGTAAAAACCCCTTAAACCCCTTTTATCTCACCTTAACCTTAGCCCCATTATAACCTCAAATAAAGCCCTTTTGATCTATTTTAGCATATAATCACTATAGAAGAGAATTGGTGTATTTGCAAGCCTACGGCAGTGTGATTTCCTATAAGGAATTTTGAGCAAGACACCAACCTATAAACACTTAAGTGAAATGAGTGAATCCCGTGAGAGTTCCATTGTGAGTTTATGCTAATCTTTGAATGATAGTATCATAACTTGAGTTTGTTTATGTGCACTAATGAAAACTAATCACGATGTGTATAGTAGTTTGACATTCGATTGGCCAAAGTTTGAATGATTGCATGCGCTTGGTTTCTTTGAAAACGAATTGATAGAATTTGATGGTCGTGTTTAGTTTGCTCGATGGCGAGCAAAAGGTTGTGTGGGAGAGTTTGTTAGTGTCTTTATTTTCTATCTTTTTGTGTTTTAATTTTTGTTTTTGAGATTTGAAGTTATACTTAATGGAAATTAACCTTGTTTTATGTCAAGGTGTATTTTGGAAACAAATAGAAAGAACTACAAACATTTTGGGACAAAAAGAGCTGAACCAAGCATTGCACCTAACTAGACATGGCCTCGTGCAGTGATACCTATGTGACAATCAGTAGCAGAATTTTTTAAAGATTTTGTCTTGGGCTTTAGCCTTGCATTTGCAGGCTGCAGAGTCTGTGAGATTGAGGTCCTATTTGAAAACAAAGAAACGTGACCTGGTTGAATCAATCAACGTGAGGGCTGTGAGTTGGATAGGAAAGGAAAACGTGGGCTGCAAACATCAAGTAAGAAGAGGCTGGCCAAAATGAAGGAAAGAGATCTATGAAAACAAATCATGTTTGGGCTGCAGAGAAAAAAACGGTGGCAGCTGAAGCAACAAAAAGAGGAGAACATAACATGTCCATAGAGGAGAATAATGCCCAGCAGAAAAAGAAAAAAAGCAACAAGGACGGCAACTGGAGAGGAAACAAAGAAGAAAAACAAGAACGCCTCAAACGTAGATAGTCCCAAAAATTTAGGAAAAATTGTGAAGTTGGGTAACTAAATTCTTATTTCTTGGTTTACGGAATCCCAGTTATTGAACTCTGAATGTTGTGAGACTTTCGTTCTTTATTTGAATCGATTTATTAGTCAAGTATTAATTATTTTCTGGGTTATTATTTGATTGTTTGATTTT
>JANVCL010386830.1:0-14541 GCA_026546855.1 Erythroxylum incrassatum
CCCGCCGGTGATGGGTTAGATCCGGGTCCTACCTGGAGAGGGCAGGCCTCCAGGGGCAAGGTTAGGCCGACCTTGTCCAGAATCAGAAAGGGGAGATATGCCGTACTAGCATGCCTCTGTCTCTTCCTAAGAATTTCAGAAAGAATTAGAACTCAGAAATGAGAAAGAACTCAGAATCTAGAAAGAAATCAGAAAAGAAAAGAAACCAGAAAAGAATCCAGAACCCAGAAAAGAATTCAGAACCAGATTCATGTTTGCTTTGAACAATTCATATTGAGCTTATTTATTGATACTCATGTTATTGCCGCATTTGAGATTACTACCTGTGTATTCATTGATACTATGCATTGTTGCTCAGAATTTCTATAGACCATTCTTGTGAAGCTAGCCTTGTATTACCTAGCCTCACAAGCATGGTAGTATGTTTATATCTCACTGAGTCGCGTTGTAGACTCACACCTCACTATCATCATTTCAGGAGATTAGCAGATCGAACAAAGAGAGAAATCCAAGCCTTTTGAGATTCGCTTGGATAAGCAGACAAGTATTGTTTTTTGGCATGATGTATATTGCAGATGCTTCTAGACGCTCCATGGTTTGTCATAATCATATGTACATGATATATGTATGAGCATATTATGTTTTGAGAACAATGTTGGTTGATGTTGATGATAAGTAAATGTTGTATGTGAGAATTGCATATTTAGATCCTTACTTCTTACAACCTATTAAGCAGGTATAAGGTTTAATTAGACATGAATGAGTTATGCCGGATTTTTAGAAGAACATAGAAAATTTGGGCTTAATACGGGTTTTGGTGGCGTTAAGCCTACCCATTCCCTAGTGCCAACACGACCTAAAAGGCGGGTCGTGTCAGATTGCCTCTTCAGTAATATGTTTCTAATAGTCTCCAACATGCTAGATAGGGTAATCTTTGTCGACCAAAATCTAATAATTGAATGCCTCGCTTATATTTTTCTCCATAATTGTAAATTTGGACTTAATTCTTTGAAAAACCCTACTCTATATTTCTTTTAAATTTTTAAGCAAGTATTGTACATATCCTAGCACAGGTTGGTTTAATTTGATGAGCATGTATTTGAATTCTTATAGGAATGAAAAATGCCTTTATTAATCATAAAATGATTTGTACAATAAGTGCTAAAGGTGATTACCTTTAGAGCACTTCTTTAACACTTAGGTTTTATGTCCCCATTCTATTTGTTAGCTTACTCTTTAATATCAGATTGCCTTTTCAGTAATATGTTTCTAATAGTCTCCAACATGCTAATGATAGGGTAATCTTTGTCGACCAAAATCTAATAATTGAATGCCTCGCTTATATTTTTCTCCATAACTGTAAATTTGGATTAATACTTTGAAAAACCCTACTCTATATTTCTTTTAAATATTTAAGCAAGTATTGTACATATCCTGGCACAGGTTGGTTTAATTTGATGAGCATGTATTTGAATTCTTATAGGAATGATACCCAAGCACATTTTAAAAATGCTTTCATAATATCCTTTCCTTTATATTTCCCTGCCTAGTTGTGATATATGCCTTACAGATATCCTATATGTAGTAAAGGGAAATACATCATTCCTAGCTCACAGCCCCTAAAAATTAAGAAAAACTAGTTAAAAGCAATCATAGATGCAAATATGCATAAATAACTTTTTGATGGATAAATTACCTTTTGCATATTAAAAATCATAGTTATTAGTTCAGAATTTCCAAGCTCTAAGTCAATGGCTAATTACTCTATAAAGTATGATAAATTATTGATATTCTCTACCTCAACTACTACCTATGTAATTAGATAAATTCCTTAGTTAATATCGACTTTTATGGAATTTAGAAGTTGTCTTAAGTACTTTGTTTCAGAAAAATTCTATCCAAACTAATTCTTGGTCGTAACTTCTTCTACCCCTTCTTCATTACATTAAAGCAAACATACATTCTCTCAAATATTAATTTATCTTTATCTTTTGAGTTAAAGTTTTATTCTAGAGTCTAGATTCATTTATTTCAACTATGAAATATAACCATAAAGCTTCCAATATTCATTTTGATGCTCTCTTTTTTTAAAGCCTTCCTCCTTGCATACTTGCATATGCTTGAATTAGAAAACAAAAGTTAGTTTCTCCCTACATTCTTCAACCATTTTCTTGATTTTAACGCTTGACTTATCTAAGTTTTTTTCCTTGAAGTGTCTCATGACAAAATTGGATGTAACCATCCTTGTCTTATTTTTGGATTGCATGTATGCTTCAGATTGTAAGTTTTTAGCTTCAAGCATTTATCTTTTTCTATCAAATGAATCATAACTATCAAATGGGTAGCCATTTATGCAACCATATTTTATCCTTTTTTTCTTCATTTCTCTTGAAACTCTAGTTAAATCTTGTTTCTGATGCATAATCAGTAACCACTTCCTTAAAGTGTTTAACATTATTAAACATCATCCCCAACATCTATTCACTTACAACAAATCCAAGAATATGTCTATTAGTTTTATTAGGTCAACTTAAAGCAACATCTAATTCTTCACTACTAGGATTCATCACTAGCCATGAAACTCTTACAATTAAAGAGCTAATATACATGGTGTTATGACTTGTTTTAACACTAATTTAAAATTTGAGTGAAATTCACTTATATTGTGAACACCAAACTCACCTCTTTCTTAACAACCCATTCCCATCTTCACCACCCAAATTTCCTCTAACTTGAGCACTTAACTCACCTTCATCTTGACCACCCATATTAGAATCACCATCTTTACTCATTTCAAAATCACAACTAACTAATTCTTCATCTCTGAAATTGCTTTCATCATCCACTCTAACAATATTATACCTCCCATATTCACTCCAACATTAGTATGGCCTCATAAATTAACACGAACATCATTGTGACCTCTCAAATTAACCCCTACATCATTATTACAAACCAAATCAACACTAGCATTACAATGACCTCCCAAATAAACACTATTACATCCCAAATCAACTTTTACACCACTATCAAAACCTATATCCACTATAGTATGACCTTCCAATTCTGTAACCATCTCACTTTTTTGTCAATTATCATGTCACAATAACATTATTATGGATGGTGTTGGTTCATCTACATGCTCCATATAAACAACAATTACACTATGTACTTATAACATTTTAATCAAAACTAATGTACTCTAACTTGATTCTAACCTCCCCGAACCTTCTTCCAACTGATTCAAACCTAGTCGTAAAGCCCTTGGAGGTTAAATCAAAATAATCCAAGGATTGCACTATAGGGTGCAACCCCAAGTCGTTCACTTAATCGGAATCTGAAATGAATGGACCTAAGTTAACCTATATGCCATGTTATGCAAGCTAATTGGGAAAAAGGGGGTTTTGATTTTTGAAATCATTAATTGAAGTAAATTGAATGTAAAATGTATTTGTTTTGGATTTTAGGGATATAGAAAAATGAAAAGATTGAAAAATAGGAGATTAAACAGTGATAGAATCCTCTTGAAAGTGAGCTCTGGCTATCATAGTTTGAAATTGATTTTAATAGGAGTAGAAATCACTAAGCTTCAAAACGGAAAACCTTAAAGTACTCTTTAAGTCCAAGATCTTAATCAGTGGGACTCATTTCTTAAGATCCTGTTAAGTGCTCTTGTAGGATTAGCCAATACAATAGCTCAAATGAAATCCAGAATCAACTCCGCATCAAACATAACCATGCAAGATAAGAGAGAATCAAGAAGATTACAAATAGACCTATATGAAACTTCATATATTTTAGCTCAAAGTTCTACATAAACCAATCCAAACTACACATAATGAATATCCAACGTTTGATTAAAACTATAATCAAGTAGCTCAACTACAAATTACGAATCCTAGACCTAGGAATTTATAAATTTGTAGCTGAACCGTGGATTAAACTACTCCCCTTTTAAGCTTATTGAACTCTAGCCATTGCTACAGCTTAAAGAGGAAAAGAAACGCCTAGCCACGCATTGCACCGGAAGCTTCACAACTAGGAATGAATTTGAGTCACCCACGGTGGAGGTTTGACAATGAAAAAGGAGGAAATTAGGTTAAAATGAGAGAAAGATGAGAGAGAAATGAGAGAGGACGAGATGGAGGCTCCATACTTCAGTTCATATGTCACTTATCCCGAAATAGGGTTTCTAAATCGATATTTGGGTCGATTTGCACGAATGGGTAAGTGGAATTTTCAAAAATGGTTCGGGTCTAGGTTTCTGATTCAAAGGTTTCGTCACGGCAAAGGAATGACTTTGTCATGGCAAACTTTTCCCAAGAAGTCTTCTTGCTTGATCTTGTGACTTGCAAAGGTTTCGTCACGGCAAACTTTTCCCAAGAGGTCTTCTTTCCTAATCTTGTAACTTGCAATTTCTTGGTCTTCACTCTTGGCTCTAATTCTTGAGTGTCCTGGAATAAAAAGCAATAGTTTGCAATATTAATTATCCTAGAAACCAAGTGAGTGCAATTACTAACTAATTATAACAATTTTACCCTCAAACTACATTAATTCAAAACAAGCACTCTTAAGCTAAATTAAGCACAATATCCAACAAAAAGAGCTGAAAAGTATAACAAAAACCATGAAAGTATCACTAAATAATATAGAAAACTTGGGTTCAATCACCAACCCCTTCTTAAGAATCAAATACCATGAACTAATAATATTTGTATATCCTAAAATAGCAACAATTTCACATATCCCTCTCAAACTCACATAATCCAAGTCAATTGTCAAAATTTTATATACCTTACCTACACACTTCAGTGTAGCTTTTTGAGTAAAATGTCCACCATGAAATATCCTTATACTAGCTCTTCCATTTACGACCATCCTATATAGATAACCTAAAAACACATTCATTACAGGGACAATAATGTATTAAAAATAACATATGAATATAGAACCATATTGAAAAAAAATAACATTAGGCATATTAAACATCCTATTGTAGATTTTAAAAGGAGAAAATAACACATTTTGAAATAAGAAATAACATATTTTCAATTAAGAAAATAACTTGTCTTGAAAGAAGAAAATAAAGTATTACTAAACTTCACTCTCTAATATGATTTTGTTTATTCTAATACTGATATGTAATGTTAGTGAAACTATTTTATATTATTGAATAGTAAAGAATTAAATATGTTTTTATATAAGTTTATAGCAACTCTACTGTTTTTAAATAAATTGCTTGATTATATATCTACTTTATTATTTTTGGAAAATTAAAGAAACATATTAATCAATAATATACTTTGTTATTAAATTATATTTAAATGATATAATATTATAATCCAAAAGAAACTCTAAACCATTAAGAATTAGCAACAACTATGTAGCTATTACTTGAAGAAGGAAAATGTTATGATATAAGATCTTAGCTACATTAGAGTATTCACTCTATAAGGATCAATAACTCATTAGTCCTAAAAAGGGGTAGAGTCCAAAGGGGGTTAACTTGCCAATAAGTACTCACCAGTCATTTTATGACTATCCTTACCTAAGCTTTTCTTAAACTTCTCCAATTTGTTCTCACTAACTAATATGTTGTTGCACCATTAAATTTCACTATCTAATATCATTTTATTTTTTTAATACTAACTTTTAGTATTAGTTGAACTTTTTTATATTTCTAAATAGTAAAGTATCAAACATGTTTTTTGTATGAGTTTATAGCAATTTTACTGTCATTAAATGAATAACTTGATTGTATATCTAATTTATTACCATAACTAGAATCAGAATAAGATAGAATACTGAAACACTACAAAATCTATCTTATATTATAATCCAAAAGTAACACGAAAATATTGAGAACTAGCGACATCCATCTAGCTATTACTAGAAGAAGGAAACAAACTGATCATAGTATATGATCCCAACTTTACTAGAGTATATACAAGTACATTACTATTTATTCACTATATAAGGACCGTAAACTTATTAATCTTGAAAGGAGGCAGAGGCTAAGGTTGCCTTTACCTTGCTAATAAACAATTACCAATCGTTTTATGACTATTTTTGTCCAAGCTTTTCTTAAGCTTCTCCACTTTTTTCTCCAGCACTTGATTTATTATCACACCACTCTGTAATATGATTTTTGTTTATTCTAATAATGACTCATAGTATTAGTGTAACTCTTCCATGTTATATTGCTAAATAGTGAATAATTAAATAGGTTTTTGTATCAGATTGTAGCAACTTTACTATCCATAAATGCATTCCATGTCTTGAGAAGCATAACAGATGTGGGAGGGAGTAACAACTCTTTTAAGGAATACAATTAAGGAGATGTTAGGAGTTTCTAAAGGGCCTGGGGTTATAAGAAGGAGTCTTAGTGGTGGAATGAAGATGTCCAAGATAAGGTGAAAATCAAAAAGGTTGATTATAAAGCACTATTGGAAAGTAGCATGATTGAAAAAGAGGGTAGCCAACATAAAGAGTTATAAGCTGGAGAAGAAAAAAGCGAGGAAGATAGTCTCAGAATTGAAAAGTAGAGCCTGTGAGAACTTATATCAACAATTAGATATTAAGGATGGAGAAAAGGACATTTTTAATTTGCTAAGAGCTAGGAAAAGGAAAAAATGTACTTGAGTCAAGTTTATTATATAAAGGATAAAGCATGATGGTTCTCATGGATGAAATGACATTAAGAGAAGATGGCAAAGCTACTTTCATTGGCTTTTTAATGAAGGCGAAGATAACAACATTTCTTTTAGTAATCTTATCTAAGTAATATCATAGCTTCACTTTTTATGATGTGGTAGGCATAATGACAAATGTAGGGACTACTTTCGAAATCTACTTTTTGAGGGTTATTTGGACGTTTAGGTCGGGTAAAACTTAGTTTTTATCATAAATGGGAAAATACTATAAAAGAAAACGAAAGAAACCCTAGAAGGGGGCCTCTATTTTCCATCTTAAGAAAGAAAACAAGGAAGAGGGAGAGAAGGAGAGAAGTGAAGGGGGTTTCAGCCAGCTGCTGTCCAGCCACTCCAACGCAGCCATCTCAAGTTATTTTCTATTTCTTATTGTCATCTTATCTTGATGTATGCTTTGGGTTTAAGGATGTTGAATATTTGCTAAGGATGTTCTAAACTCTTTTAGGGATTTATTCTTGAATCAATGTTAATTTGATTGCTTTTAATGTTAATGTGTTGGATATTATGACTGTTTGTTATATTTGCATCCTTCAATAATACATTAAGAGAATGAATCGATAGCAAAATGATTAGGTTGGGTAATGAGAGTTAAACAATCTAATATATCACAAAAACAATTAAATCAGTAATTTATATGAAGAGATATTTCATATGAGGATCTGATTGTCTATTAGAATGCTTAAGATCTAATTAGGTTATGGGATGTTTTTGTTAATTGAGAGATTGCAATTTCAATAATTCAATTCAATTAGACTCAAGTAGAAAAACCATTAAGTCGGGGAGCTTTGGAGGGAGACAAACTAAATAAAACTTTTTAACCTCCTACTATATAAATGGAGTTACCATATAATCCTTCAAATTTTGATTGATTATACTATCAAAAAATCTACTCAGATTGAAATCTATAGAGTATTAGAGTCTCTAGTCCCCATCAGGTTAATAAAGACGTTCATAACTAAATCCTACAATTTGTTTTGATCAGTATAGATATTCCCAAGGTTGTCATGAATCTCTCTTATCTTACTCATATTCCTTCTTGCTAATATAGAAGAGTGAAAATTTTTGGTGTTGGCATCTCCCTCCCTTAGCCAATTGATTTTTGCCTTCTACTTTAGTATAGAGTTATGCATGTTTAGAGTCTTTTAATACTTTGTCAATCACTAAACTTCTACTACTCTCATAATATTATTATGGGTGAACTTATAACAGTTCTTTTGAGCCTCTCTCAATTTGTTTTCTTCTTGGTTTTAGTAATACCTTTGGACTGATCTCTAGCAAATCCCTTTATAGCCAATTTGATAAGTTTAAACTTCTTCATATGTTGGAAAACCTTAACGCTTGTCACTTCTTATTTCTAGTTGGTAAGTACTACATCTTGGAAACCATCTCTTAGATTTAAGTCATTGAAGACTATGAAAGCGGCTCTAGAGGTTTTAAAGTGTAAAAATTTTAGAATGTGTATGCAAGAGTGATCTAAGTAGGAATTTTCTCCAAAATGTGTATAGGATTGGGATATTGGCTTAACAAAAGTTGATTAACTAGAAGTCTATCTAGCTTTTTCTTAATTAACAAGTCCCCTTATTGCTTGTTAGTCCAGGTAAAAGTTTGCTCTGTAAAGCTGAGATCCACTAAGTCAGAGAGTTATCTATAAGTACCCAAATTATATTTCTTACCACCTTGTACTTTTAAGGGGGGAAAGGTGCAATTAAAATCTCCAACTAGTGTCCAAGGATTTGTAATACGTACCTGTATGGCTTTGAGATCTTCCTATAATTTATCCCTTTGGAATGATAAGTTTGAGGGATAGATCATAGTCAGCTCAAACTTGGTATACAGAACATAAATTTGGCATTTTAGATGCATAAATTGATCACTTTCATCCTTTATAACTAGCCTTTTAATAGGGTCATTCATCCCCCTAACATTCCATATAAGAGCTATCATTTTTTTCAAAGGGTTGATCACCTTTTGATTTATTTTTCCCCTTCATTCTTGCTAATTTTCTTACGAAGCTTTTATAAAATTCCTTATCCATAGAAGTCCCTTATAGCACTAAAGTCCTCTCTTATCGTATTTTAAGAATGTTTTTCTCATTCTTCTGTAGCTAAGAATTACCTTGAGTATGTACATCTTGAGTCCCCTTTATCACCTCAAATTTTGCCTCAATCTCATAATTCACCCCCTTGTTAATATGATTGAGATCCTCTTGAGTGTCTACTCCCATAAGTTCATCATGTCCTCCTGTTTTGAAAATTTTTCCAATAACTTTCCTTTTTACTGTTGAAATTGTTAGGCTTTCAATGATAAGTAATGGGAATGTCAATCCTCACCATTTTTTCTTCCTCTCCCAATTTCATAACTAGGATACTCTCAGGGAATTTAGTATTTTTCTTAACTTCAACACATTTTGGAAAAGCAAATTATCTCCATGTTTGTTGTTTGAGTATCCATACATACAGGCTTTCCTGTGGAGGTAGCTAGGAAGCTTAACCCTTCAATTATCTAGAATTCCAAAGGAACATTGTGAAAAAGAACCCAAATGATGATGATATCTATATTCCCTCCATCACATTCAATACTTGGCTTCCATTTTTTAATGAACATAGGATGACCTCTGACATACAAAGGATTCTGATTGATTATCTCATTTACACAACCTTCAAAGTTGAATTTGAATAAGATGGTGTCATCTTACATCATCATTGTCTTCTCTAATCCATTCTTACTCCACCAAGTTGTAGCCTAGGTAAGAACCACTGGGAATGCAAGTCTTCTACTCCATAAGAACCTTACCAAAGCTGAGGAACATATTCTAGCCCCTGCTTTAAAAAGGTTTATAGATGGGGTAAATACACCATCCATTATAAAATCCTAAAACTGCTTTAATTTGCCTTTATTGTATTAGATACTTAATACATTCTTCCAAGCTCTAGTAGGTCATTTCGATACTTTCAATCCATCAGAAGGGACCCCATTGTTGACATGCACAGCAAGACTACTTTGAGTTGAAGTTTTACCATGTTTTATGCCTTGAACTTTATGGGAGAGTTTAGGAAACTCCTACAAGGACAAGTTTGGTCTAGATTCTTCGTCGTTAACATCCTTAGCAAATTACAAGGCTAATGTATGGCCTTTATGGAGGTAAAACCCCTTTGTTCTTGTATAAATAAATTAACATACTAAGTCTCCACTCATCCAACATTTTGGCGGACTTAAGGATCATATTAAAAAACTTGGCTAACTAAGTAAGATCTTCTACACCTAGGCTCTTTCACACCTTTATTAGTATCTCATCAGGTTGTATTACCCTTCCACTCATCATCTCCTTCAAAACTATTTTAATTTCTTCCTTTGTAATTTATCAATAACGAGTAAACTTACAAAACCTCTTGGATGTGCTAAGATCACCTAAAGAGATGATGTCCTCTATGCCTTCATTGAAAAGGTTACAAAAGTACTTCTGTAGTCTTCTTTTGATGTCATTTTTATTCATAAGAACCTATTTTGCTTCATCTTTTATACAACAAACTTGATCTAAGTCTCTCACTTTCTGTTTCCTAGCTCTTACTAACTTAAAGTATCCTTTTCTCCATCTTTGGTTTCCAACTGGTGGTACAATTTCTTATAAGCTCTACTTTTAACTATTAAGATTGTTTTCTTCACCTCTTCCTTTACCAGTGTGTAACTTTATCTATAAACTACTCCCTCTACCCTTATGGTACTATCTAATAGAGTCTTATACGCATCCTTATTGATCTTAACCTTTTCTTGTACATCTTTATTCAACCATCAAACTCCATCATACTAACCTTAAGCCCTTTAGAAACCTCCAAGATCTTTTTAGTTGTATTCCTCAACTCTTTCCCACATTTGGTTAGCATCTAGTTCTTATTTCTATTCTTCTCTGTATATTACTTTATCCCTAAGTTATTCCACTATGTCCCCTTTTAGATTCCGCCATCTGACTCTAATGCACCTCCTAGGACTCTCTTCTTTCTCTAACTCTTAATTATAAGATCCAAAACTAACAATCTATGTTGAGTTGATAAGTAAACAATTGGTAACATCTTACAATCCTTACACCTAGGTTGATCGGTCTACCTTACAAAGAAGTAATCAATTTGTGTTTTCTTGTTTCTACTCTTAAAATTCATCATATGCTCCTCATTTTTCTTGAAAAAGGAATTAGTTCTCATTAACTCAAATGCTATCGCGAGATCCAACAAAGCAGACCCACTATCTTTCCAATCATCATACTCAAAACCCTTATGAATCTATGGATGCCCACATAAGGTTTCTCCTATATAATCATTAAAGTATCCTCCTAAAATAACTCTCTCGTTAAAGGGGATCTGCTGAATCACCTCATCTAGCTCTTCCTAGCATTGGCATTTAAGTTGTTCATCCAAACCTACTTGAGGTGTATAAGCACACTCCACATTGAAAACAACACCTATCATCGTAATCTTTAAGGATATAATCCTACCATTAGTCCAATATAAGCCCCACAATATGATTTATCAGTACCTATCCCATTCTTTCATCTTGAACAACTTGAATACTAAAGTTTGAACCCATTAGTCTCTTTCACTTTAGCCCCAGTCCACTTTGTCTCCTAGATGCATGCTATATAAATCTTATATGTATCTAAAATCTTTGCTAATTCTAAAGACTTCCTTATAAAGGTCCCACTGTTCTAAGAACCTATCTGTAATATGTCGACATCTTCTTTTTTCTTAGGCCCAAAACTCACCAAAGTATTAGCCCTCGCTCTATCATCAGTAATCAAAGTTACCACTTCTATCTTAATGCCCAACATAAGTTGTAGAAGACAAGTTCCACAAGACCTTAAATGACTCCGATATAACTCGAGAAAGGAAACAAGGATTATTAACAAATCCCAAAATGGGCCTCGTAATAGATGGATTTGAAAATTATAAGTACACACAATTATAAGCAAATAAAAAATTTAATGGTCTAAAATCTTTATCATAACTAGTAATAAGGTTTTTACAGAATGCTAAACTCCAATAGTGAATAGTTAAAAAAGAACAAACAAGATATTGAAAACTATAAACAAAAAGTGTTAAACAAAAAAGAAAAAAAACCTAGAACAAATGGAAAAAAATATGAAGAAAGCAAGTGGACCAAAAACATCAATAATACTCAATACACTCAATAGCTCTAAAGCAGGAATAGGTTTGAGAAACAGTCATTGATTCTTGACACCATGATAGAAAACATAAGATAACATGCAATACATCCCATAAGATAACACACAATACATCCCAAGAGATGATCAAAGCAAAGCCTGTTCCTAAATTAATTAAAAATGATAAAATAAACTAAACAATAATCAATTTTGTTAACTATAAACAAACTAACTAACTGGAAATGGGGAGGGGTGAAAGTTTAGTATGCAACAAACCCAGTTCAATTTTCTTAATGAGCTACAAAACTGAAGATTTGACAAACCAAAATCAAGGGCAAAGTAGAAATCTTTATGAGAAATAAACAAATTCATAAAAAATTGGGTAAAATCACAATACCAATAAAAAACAAGAGAAAACAAGATGAATATTAAAGCTCACCTAAAGATCCAAACTTTATCCCCAATTTTGATCCTGTAAACCATAAGCAATAATCTTAACAAACTAGAAATACTCAAATGTTAATTTTGGTTTCCTATTAAGGATTATTGAGAAGCTAATAAATAAACACCTGAAATAGTTAGGGATGAAAATGTTTTCGTCTATCATGAAGAGAGTGAGCAATTGATAACAACACGACAGAAATGAGTAATAGAAGTTGCGAGAGAAAAAGAGCCAAACCGAATCTCAAATATCACATCACATAAAAGTTGACCAAAAGAATAGAGAAAGATCTAATGATGACACCCAGAGTGCAAGCACGCTGTTGTGAGCAATAGAGTGACAGTGTCATCTTTTGTTGTTGTAAAGAGAAAGAGAGAGAGAGAATATGGAAAACAAAAGCGCTTAATGGATAACCATATACAACTACAAAAAATCAATAATCTAGAAACTTTGTCTAAAAATCTCTTATTATAAGACATTGTTCCAACATTTACATACTTCCTAAAAATGAATAAAGAAAAAATAAATAAATTCTATACCAAATTTAGTATTCACAAAACCCATGTTCAATATTTTAGCATAATTATGAAAATGTTAAAAAATTAAAAAATCTTAACTTTAGTTCTTATTACTTAAGTCTCTTGCAAAAGTCATACCTAATAAACATATTTATTAAAAATCATCATTGTATTTTTCACCAAAGAAAATCATCCTTATTTAAAAACTAATGAAGTATAATTCAAAATAAAGTGAAGACAAAATTAGTAGTTTGCATTTCCACTAATCAAAGTGAGCTTATATAGAACTTATACTTCATACCCTAAATATGGAAAATAAATTGGTTGCTAAAACTAACTTCAGAGTTGAGATCAAACACTAAGATCTCATTTGGTAATCAGTAATGAAGGAATTGAAACAAAAAAATGAGAATGAGAATGAAAAGTGGGAATCGAAATAGGAATAAAATTACTGATTATAAGTGTTTGGTATACAAACACTAAAAATTTAGATTATAGAAGTTAATAGTTATACCAATGTTTGAAATCAAAGATTAAAAATAGTACTGAAACTTTTTTTACTTATTTTTTATTATTATGTAATTGTTGTAAATAAATTATTAAGATATTTTGTATTATTAATTAATTAAAATTTTGTATTTAATAAATAAATAATTAAAATTGTTTTTAATGATTCAATAAATTATTGATTTTTTAAATAATTGTGTATGATTTTTTATAAGAATAAAATTAACAAAACATAATGAAATTATTTTATGACATAAAATTATTTAAATAAAATAAATAAATTAAATAAAGTAATGTATGATGTTGATAATTGGTTCAGTCGGATTTTGCTGAACCGAAACATCATTGACTAGATCCATAATTTCGCGTGATCTCGACTATTGAATGCCTGCAAAACAAACAAAGGCACGCCGGGGGTTGGTTCCCGGAAGGCCACTCCGACGCTCAAGTTAGTATTATGTGAGTAGGTTGCTAAAACAGAGAAGAAACTAGGGTTAAATCTCGTACCTCTATCACGGTAGAATAATACCTTATATATGTTGTAGGTTGCCATTAGGTTTAGGTCTTCACGTAAGTCTTAGTGTTTGCATGAGAGACGAACTCTTATTACTGGGCTGTCAAAATCTGGGCTTGAAGTTGGGCCTCATTTGGCCGACCCGACCATAAGCCCCCTACTCCTCGACTCTGACCGAAGAGAAGGGTCGAAGGAGTATATGAGGATTGTACGGCTCGTTGGTGCGTCCACTTGCGATCAGGTCGTTTGGTCGATTGGTCGGGCTGCTAGGACATAAGACCGGTCGTTTGTCTTACGGTAGCGTCGAGCGATAGCTCGGCTTGTGCTATGCGAGGACGGTCTGGTCTCGATACTAGGTCTAATTATTACTTGACGATTCGTATCTGTTGAGCGTCGTTCAAAATTTGAAACGATACGCCCATTTAACTGCCGCATAGCTGTCATGCGCTATCACGCTCTGTCATGCGCGTCCTTTCAACTGTCACGCCGTTCTTGGTTTTTGACAAGCCTAATTGATCGTCGCTCAGATTCTGCCACGTGTTTAACCTTGGCTAGGATTTCACCGCGCGTCTGTCACCGACTGGTATTCCCGCTCAGTTGATGCTATAAATTGTGAACCCAGTGGTCGTCCTTCTTCTTTTGCTTTGCGCATTTGTTTTCTGACTTCTAATTTCTGGGTTTTCGTCTCTGCCGCTCTT